>CAVNYN010276284.1:0-32967 GCA_963692815.1 Nyctanthes arbor-tristis | reverse complement strand
CCCCCCCCCCCCCCCCCCCCCCCCCCCCCCCCCCCCCCCCCGCCCCCCCCCCCGAGATTATTATGGCGAACCTGCATGTTTAAGATGGCCATACATTCTCCGTTTCCTATGTGATTCCTAATATCAATTACTGGAGAATAAACACACTGTTTATATTTATATATGCTTAGATAAATCTAACCCTATCTGCTGTTGAGCTATTTGGCATACAGTAAGGAGTTTTACACTTGAACTCTTTGAGGTAAAAACCCAAATTTATTTGTCACTGCCATTAATATTAACAACTGTTTTCTTATTCCCTTTTCGGACATCATCTTGAAGTTCTGGGGTTAGTCATTTCTGTTCATACACGCAAAAAAACCAAGCTGTAATTATCTTAATTGGTGGAGAATCTGTGCAAATTAGATAACTCTAATTAAGAAATTAAATGACCTTGAATTCCATGCTTCTAACTTCCAAGTTTAAAGTTTGATCACCTCATAACTTTATTTCATAAGCTGATAACACAGAACAATAGAACCATACTCAAAGCATGCTCGTCAGAGTGCTACTAGAAATGTAAAAGCAATGTGAAGGACAGAACCTCAATCATTCTCATGCTAAGTCCTTGCTCAAATAAGATAAAAATCACAGGTTAAAGTTGCGCAAATAACATAGGCAAGCGTGTGCTCTTCCGATCTCTAGAAGCAATTAACTTTTAGGACACTTACGTCAAACTTTATCTCTCACTCTCTAAGTAGATTATTTCAATTAGATGAAGCCCCATTGCTGCCACAGCCGGACCCTTCCCCACAATTAGAACACTAGTAATGATATTTGCAGGCAAGACACTACACAATCATATATTCGAATGCATTTCAATACAGAGAGAGGGTAAAGAGATTTTACTTGGCAAAGTTAGAGAGGCTGACGTAACAAAAAATGGTGTATTCTGTTTCGCTTTAACGTGGACCAAAATTAGGGTTTGGCCTTTTGCAAGAAGATTTTCGACAGCCCATTTCAGAGAAATTTGGCTTCCTTTATCCCTGTCAACTGCCAGAGCAATCAACCGAGGCATTGACGACGTTCCATGATTAACTTGTGGAGGCCACACCATATTTTGTTCCACCAATTTATCCCAAACCCAGATAACAAATACTAGAAATTTGAAATCCCAAGCAACAAAACTTGATTATGCATCACCACATCAAAAAATTTTCTTCCATTCCCCAGGAAAAGAAGTCGAAAAATCTTCGTTCTCAATGGGACTAAAAGGAAATAAGATTTCTGACAATCCTCCGTAATCCAAAATGGACGATCAGATTCCCGCAAAGTAGAAAGATCTTGTTACGGGAAGCTCCATTTTAAGCGGGCATTTCTTGTTTACGGTTACTTCATTAATCATTGAGAAAAATTTCTTTTGTTATTGAGAGCAAGTGCATTTGTTCGCAATACAATTTTTGCTTTGTTCGACGGATAATGCTACTCTTTCTGTTACTTGTTTGGCAACTTGGTAGGGTGTATGTGTTCTTTTATCCATATATTTCAATTAAAAGTAAAGGTGTTTTTGTCAATGTATTAAATAGTTATTTAATGGTAAGTAATTGTACAAAGTAATTCGGCAAGGAAATGTAGTAACCTTGTACGAGCATGTTATAATTATTAAAAGGTTCCTCATTATTTATTTAATGTTGTAAATATATCCTTAACTTTTGTTTCATTTAATTACTAGTATACCGCTATGCAGTAGATGTCAACAGATTGAAGTGCATGAAGAAAAAGAGAACGTGAGAAGTTTAGAATGGAAGAGAAGAGGAAAGAAGGAGGTAGGGACAGAGACAGCCATGTGTGGCGTGAGAAGTTTGGAAGGGAAGAGAAGAGGAAAGAAGAATGTAGGGACAAAGAGACAATCACAAAATTTCAGGTTCGTTTGGTTTGTGTTATAATTAGAATATGTTATAATATATTTTGAAATTTGAATTTTTGTGACATGTATCTTAATGTGATTAATTAAATTTTGTTGAAAAGTAAAAAAGTGTGATTAGATGTGATGAAATTATAATAGATTCTTGTTATAACACGAACCAAACGGGTCCTTAATAACAAACGCGGAGTTGCAAAATTGCACATAAAATTTAATATAATACGTACATAAATGCTTTTGCAAACCAAATATGCTAATTATTAAAAGATTACTAGTTGCAGAAGGAAGAAAAAAATGATAAAGATGCAATTTTGGTCGTAATAAAAAATAAAAGGGAAGACGCTTTACTGCATTTTAGATTTCTGATGTCTTTGCATTAAAATACACAATACTCCTTAAAAATGCATTTTTAATAATGGAAAAATGAGATCTTGTCAATTTTCTTTTCCTTCAAAGATGCATAAATCGTCATATTGCTGTATATGTTGATTTGTAGACTTCTTTGCTCCTATATTCTTCACTATAGGAGCGTCAAATATTGCTTTCATCAGAACTTACAGTCAGTTTTCACTATGAAAAGCAGAATTCTAATTCTAGTTTCTTTAATAGAACGTTGTGTAACCAACACTTCTTCTTCCTCAAATGTTGCAGTTGGTTTCAACCATCAAAAGTTCAAATGATCAATCTTTTGATAGTTTTGCCAAATTTTTTGCCCTTTCCAAGATATCATTCTTCCTCACTTCCATAAGATCTCTAACAGCTTTTTCAATTATGCCTCGATCACAAGTATCTTTTATGTCTAACCCGATTTTCCAAACCTCGCTCACAAGCTGACTGTTTATCGTTTGATCGGCAAAATACGGCCAACATATCATTGGAACACCAGCTGCAATACTCTCCAGAGTCGAGTTCCATCCGCTGTGAGTCAAAAATGCACCTACTGCAGCATGATTTAGTATTTCTTCCTAAGGTGCCCAACTGACCATATAACCCCTTGCCTTAGTCCCCTCTTGTAATTAAGTCGGGATTTGATGCTTTTCATCGTCACCTATGATAGAATCCGGCCTCATAACCCACAAGAACCTATGTCCACTATTCACCAATCCATGCCACAACTCCAGTAGCTGGTCTCTTGACACAGTTGTTATGCTTCCAAAACTAACATAGATGACTGATTTTGGTGGCTGTGCATTTAGCCAATGGATACAACTCCAGTCCTCTGCCCAGAAACTTGCTGAAAGATTAGATTTCTCAGACTCTTTTTTTGCCAGTCTCGACTTGAGTTGAGCGTGGTTTGGTCCAATGGTGAAGAGTCTTGGTATGTGCTTGCGAATATGAGATACAAATGGACTTTCTAACTCTTCAAACGTGTTGAAAATGGCTGCTTGAGCTCTAGTGGTCTGTCTAGTTATGGATTTGGAGACTAGAAGTATCGGGTCATTGATGTCGTTCACCTGGCAAAGGCTAGGCAGGTCACGATACCTTAAGAAGCCTTCCATTCCCGGCACACTTTCTACTATTTGGTCCATGTCAATACCGGCTGCACATGTCATCATCAAAAATTGATCAGCTTAGCTGACGTGTATTGAACTACTTGATCTAAAAGTTTAAGATAGGTTGAAAGTAGGATACCTTTGACGGGAATTTCACCGGCTTCAATGAGTTCAGGTATACAAAAGTAAGCCCAGAAGCAGCAAGAACCTATAGTATGAAAGTAGATGAGTGGAATCCCCTTTTCTTCAGCGAAGTCACCGGCAAAAGTTAGGACCCCATCGGCTACGATGCAAGTAACCGGTCTTTGGGCATCTGTAGCAAACAAATTCTTGTCGACCATCATCTGCTTGAAGAGCGGTACGGTTATCTCTGCCACGGCGGGCACCAGGTCCATGAGTTGCTTGCCTGCTCGAGGATGATCATCGGGAAGCCAATCAGATATGGTCTGGAAACGAAAGCCAGGATACCGTTCAAACCGTGAAACTATAGTAGTGTTTTTCACTAGAAGGCCGTGGCTGAAGTCCGAGACGATGAATGTAACGTCAAGGTCAGAAAGACAGAGAAGCTCGGCTAGTCGGAGCATGGAATTGATATGTCCCTGAACGGGTAGAGGAAACATTAGTACATGAGGTGGCAAGATGGCTCCATGAGATACCATTGATTTGTGCCCCGTCCCCTCCCCGTTCGGGGCGGGTTTTCATCGGGTTCGGGTTTTCGGGGCTTTTATGTCATCCCTACACATGACGTAACAGAAGGTTTGGCCCCACAAAGAGCATCTTCAAAGCAATTGGTTGAAATTTCAGAAAAACGTTAAAAGGAAAATGGTAGAAGGCCGTCCAGCTAGCTGTCCCATTTGGACTGGTATGCAATGTGGCCAGTAGCCCCATCGTTGACTATCCCGGTTCGAACCAGCCAATCCGGTTTAGAAAATCTGTTGATCACATGGCACCGGTTTCCCACCTTTTTCACACATTCCCTGTTCGCCAACTGAATCCGCCACCATCCCGTAACTGTATCTCAATGGCATTCTTCCCAACAATCGGTGGAACTCTGTTATGCATTCCCCTCTACGTTTTCTGTGCTCACCTTTTCGACTGCTCAATCCCACCTCGCTAACTCCCAATCTGTCGTCGTTTCTGGCATCTCCGTAGTCTCTTACTCCCCCTTTTGCTTCCACCAATAATGGGCCCTTGTTGGCATTTTCCGCCAACACGAAGTTCATCAATATGTCCTCGCAGTTGTTCATCTTATCGACAATGCGTCGGGTTCTGGAGTACTTTTGGTCGCATGTGTATGTTTCGAGGTGGGTTCGGTCGAGGATCATGAATTTTGTTAGTATGATTGAATACTTTTCTTTCTCCATGGTGTAAATCCATGACTTGGACTGAATCTCATAAGCGTGGGATCTGGCAAAAAATCCGATTGCGCGATCCGGATTCGATTTCCAGGCAGTGAAGGCGAAGGAAATGGAATTCTGATTGGGTTCGATATCGTCGTCGCAAATGAGAACTGCACGCGTTTTGATGATTTCCCAAGGGTAGAATCGGTGGTTCAGGCTGGAGGAGGGAGGGCGGAGGATTGTGGCGGAGAGATTTTGGGAAAGTGAGGAAAGGGTTTGCGACGGAGTGGAGGTGTTGCACCAGAGGAGAATGACGGCGGCGATTGACGGGGTGGCGGAGTACGCGACGGCGATTGACTGGATTAGCGGGATGCGGTGCTCCGAGTAGCCGTTGATGATAACCGTCATTTGATCGGATCGGATTGTTCTCGGGTCGGGTTGCTTACATGCCGGGTCCCTTGAATATGGACCCATCCGCAATGATGTGACTAAAAGAGGCAAGATTAGTGAAGTAATTACGGCGACGTTTTGGAGGGAGCTGCGGATTTTCATTGTTTGCTCTGTGTTAATGGCGATTCGGGAATAGTCAACGATTAAGGGGCATATGATCTTTGCTTTTCTTTGAATCCTGTCAGTGAGGTAGGTAAAATCCCAAGTTTCTTCCTTTTGAGTTTTCATCACGAATTCAATAGTGTATCAAACTTTTTTCAGGCGGAAGCATGCTATTAATCTTTAAAGAACGAGAAACACTTAAAATAAGGGGTGTGCCCCTGGGTCACTCCATGCAGGAATGCGTGCCTTTTGATATTTAAAAGTTAAAAATGTAGGTTAGTAGAGGCAAGCAAGGCCAAATGGCATAGACTTGTGAAATGGGTAGGGTAGCTTGAAAGAGGTTTAACACGACCCGAAATAATTGGTGGATTGAGCTAGGTCTGCTGCTCCAAGTAGTATGTCATGTGCTGTTGGACCGCGAGAATCAGATCCAACCCGTTACCTGTCCTGTTCTTCCATCGAAGGCCGTACGATCAAGCCCGACCTACCTTTACACAGGTTGGAGCTGGCAGGGGCCAGTGTTGGCCCAACTTAACTGAAGGTGGCTTTTATTTTGAAAAAAAGTATACATTTTAGAATATGTGTTTTTGGATCTTGAATTTAGAACCACAAATGGGCTGTTGGTGGCATTTTCATAATAAAGATAGGATGGAAGGGCAGAGTTAGGACAAGAAAGGAGTGGTGATGGATGGATATGGTTTTCAATTCATAAGTGGCACTTCCTTTGGCCTATGGGTATGGCTGCTAATACTTGGAAGCTAAATTTTCCTTGCAAATGGACATTGCCAAATGATGTGTCCAGGTTTCATGTAAAACATCTACGTTGCCTTCCAGTTCAGCAACAGGTATGGAATACGGTACCACAAATCTATTGGATATAATGTACGGGGTTGTGCATAACTACCTATAATTTTGAAGAAAAAGTCTGAAAACACAAAAGTGCGCCCCGAAAATGGGACAGATAACTCGTTTTACCACCGGTGCTCAAGCTAATGTTTGCTAGAAATTCATAAGGAATTGAACGATGGAGCTTATCTGCAAAGCAGAGCAAATAATTCTTAACAAATCTCTATTATGCGAAGTCCAACATGATAGTCTGGCAGACTAGACAGCACTGTTTAGTTTTGACGTTCGATTGATGGTCTTATATGGACTGGAGTTAGCTTTATGATATGAGCGCGTGGGCATAGAGAGTTATGCACTGCTCGCTTACTGGAATTGGCAGTGTCTTAACTTATCATTTGAATGAAAGCAATGAACCTTCAGGATTAGATTTTAGGCAACGGTTAAATAGCTCTTTAAACAAACATTAGCTGCTGAAGAATGCAGAGATAAAGGTCAAGAAAATTTCCCTCTTTTCAGGTTGCTGTGAATTCTGATTTTGGTTATGCTTGCATCATTTTTTCCTGAAAAGTTGAATTCAGGATATGCTAAAAGCAGTGGACAAATTCTTTATCAGAGTGGCACAAAGGTATAGAACATAATTGGAAATATATGAGGCTAAGAATCTGTGAGGTTCCAGTAATTTTAGTTAATAATGCTTAGTATCTTGTGCATCCATTTGGAAATCACGTTAGAGTTTTATATCACTGGTTAAGCTTAACTTGAAAATTGATGTCTTCCATTTTTTAGTTGGGCACAACATAGCCGTTGTGAGACTAGAAAGGCACCATTTCTTTCCAAACCAAGACTCCATTACATGAGTTATTGAGGATTACTCTTGCCTCATAATGGTGACTAGAGAATTAAGAACTACAAAAGTATTGTATGGTCGTGATTTCCACCCCGTTATTTCACTAGTGATGTTATACTTTTAGCCTATTATTATAATAGGATTTCTATTTTAGACCTCAAATAAGAATATAAATTCAGTTAGGCTTTCAAAGTGACCTTAGGTTCAAAGTGACAGGATTATGCAAGCTTGTTAGTTAGGGTTGCTCTGATTTTATATTCAAAGTGATAAATGTGCCGCCCTATTCTTTGAATTTAATATTATAGTCTTATTTTGTCACTATCTTATAATAAATAATTTGTTACACTAAGAACTCCTAGTGGATGACAGCTTAAGATAGCCATGTCAATGAGTTCTGGTTCTTTTTTGTAACCATGCATATGGCCATGTTGGTTTTTCCCGTTGCTGATAATGGACAACTCAATTTCTAGTGCACTCACTAATTCTCTCCCCCACTCATTCTGACTCATTATAATTTGCCCATTACAATCTGCAAAAATAACGAGAGTCCAACATCAGGTCTGGTTTTTGGACAAATGCAGATGAAGAATGTCTGTACTCTGTGGGCTTAATGATTGATCTTTAGATTTTGTGGTAATGCTGTATTTTAAGCCAATACTTCCACAATCAAACTGCACTGATCTTATCACCTTTAGATGAGATAAATTTGAAGTTGGTCCTCTGGTCGATTGCTTTAACACTAATCTGAATTGAAGTAGTGATTTCAGGCTCACGCATGTGTTTCTTAGAACTCGAGAAAATGCTTAGTTCTCAAAATTATTTATTTAAGTTCAGGGAGAATGTAGAGTTAAATTTTGGTTTATATGACGTGTTTGAAATGCGCAAGGGCTTCCAACATCTGAATTGGCTAATTGATATCGACTCTAAAGGTTATATCTGATATACATTCACAAATTCATTTTGTCTTATCTAATCATGTCTTCATGATTCTTCACAGAAACTTATAAGAGAAATCTGCTCTTGGAGATCTGTCTTTATGTTCATGAGACTTTGCTCTGATTTCTCTTGTAACTTCTTATTTTAAAGGTCGATTCTGGAATTATGTGTGACTCTTGCAGTGGCAGAGGATGGATGCTTTGCGAGTTTTGTAAAGGTCAGAAGACAAATATTAAAGCTGAAAACAACAGGATATACCGTCGTTGCCCATCATGCAGAGCTGTAAGTAGTGGCTACATTCACCATTTCCTCCACTCATCCTGGAATCATTATAACAGAGCTAATAACGTGTATTACAGTGATTCATGTGGTATGTTTGACAGTTCTTTTGAAATTTTTTGCTGCTGCGAAAAATATTCTCTGAGCTGTTAAAATAGGTCACAAACCCAATTTTGTTTCCCAGCTGAAAACTGTATCTAGAATTGTTCCCATAGATCCAATTTGTGACGCAACAACTCGTACCTAGATCTTACACCATGCAAACATAGTCTGGAACATCATTTCTCATTTCCTACATTCAATTTATTGCTAGATTAGTAAATTTATTAGAAGATCAAAAGAAACTATATTCCCAACATCTACAACGCACCATGTTAGGTTAGTAGTCATACTTGAGACTTGTTATATGGAGATGACTTGAAAGAAGATTTTGTCTCAACTATCTCATCTTCATCTTCTAATTTCTCCTCAATTATTGTTACCCCCACTTTGTTAGCATACACTCCTTTTTCTTTTTATATGGATTTTATTATGGCCACACCCATTTCCACTACATGATCATTTTGTCATTTAGCAAGGCAAAACCTAGAACCATAAAATCTAATCATTGCTCAGTAGAACTTGATCTTTTCTGATAATCAAACCTGGTAACCTAAAACTCTCACTCTTTGCAGAAATCTGATCTTCTGTATTTATCAAAAAAGCGTCTTGCATGTATCCCCTCTTAGTTTTCCCAATTTCCGACCTTTATATTTGAAGTTTGGAAACTTCTAACTTATCACTTGTTACATGGTAGTGCAAGAAGTTTTCTTGTGCTCAAGGCTGCACCATTGTAATACTTACATTTTTTCTGATAATTAATAATGAATGCTTTATAATAAAATCTATATAGAAAAATAGCTTCCGCTGCTGTTGTGTCTGCTTTCATATTCTTTGAATATTTGACTCAACCCTACTATCTTGTATTTATTTATTTATTTTGGCAGACTGGATGCATACTGTGTTCTAGGTGCAAAGTTTTCAGATGTGTTACCTTTCCAGATAGCAATGATGGTGAGGAGCTAATCGTTTGAGCCTAAAGTTCAAGCCAAGTACACGTTATATTTATTTAATTTTTTTTTTTTTACCAGAAGTACAAATTATATTTATGAATGTGCAGAATCTGATTTTTTTTTTTTTTTTTGGTTTGAATCAAGGCTCTCCAATTTTTTCTCCTCAAGTTATAATAACCTTCAAGAGGCATTTTGTATAATTCAAGCATTCCAACTTATGACGCAGAGAATTAACGCCTTTGTCATGTTTTTTTGTTATTAACGATCGAGTAGAAATAATTTTAATTAATTCTTTTATTCTATGTAGTGCACCTATTTGGAACTTGAATGTGCAACGGGTATATTGGAAGGATATTCCTTCCTCTTTCAGTGTGTAAAAACTGGCAAGACTGTGCAATCCACTAATAATTTATTAAATTTAGTACCCCCGAATATGGATGGATGGTAGGATGCAAATAGTATTAAAAAGAATAATAATAATAATAATAATATTCGTTGAATTTTACTCTTTTAATTAATCTACAGTCTATTCTGGCATATGGTTTAACATCCACATGAGATGGACGGCACTTTCTAGATATGCTTGAAAATTGCAAAGGTAAATTTGATATTTTCTTCTTACATTTCCGTGCGAATAACTGAGCATAGTGTGCAATTATTTTCGATTTGACGATCCATCCTGCGAAAATTTAAGTAGTAATGTCAATTATAGTCAAAAACAATGAAACAAAAATATGATTTTTTTCATTAAAAACCACACAAAAAGGAAGGAAAAAAATTTGAACAAAAACGTACGTGTATGGCACTATCTTTCATGTCATTTCGTGGAAAGGGACGACTTTAGTAATGTAATGGGGAATTTGTAACGCATTCAACCGAAACGCCTCAGTCCCCATTATTTAAATTAAAAAGAGTATATTACAAGTTTGGCTTTCCTTTCATGAAAATTGCATGCTTGCGCGTTGGCTACCTTCTTATCTCTTGCATTTTCTTTTTCTTCTTCAACAACCCATGTCCATTAGGATCCTCACTTATTTTCTACCTTTATAAAATGGACTTCGATATTCTGATAAATTAGCACAGTTGATACTAACGACAACTTTCGAGTCTTGTATTAATGTATCATCAAATTACCTTTGTAAGTCTAAAGTATATTAATTAAGGACTACCTTTGTAGAAGTCGACTTTTATTTGCTAGATCCTTGTGTTGGGGTTGTGCTATATGGCAACTTGCCAACTTGGAATATATAGTAACTTCTTAGTGGAATAGTTACTAGTAGGAAAAATTAAGTTGGTGTTCAAGTCTATTCTACTTCTATGAATCTTTGAGCTCATCGATAACTAAATTTACCTTTTCTTTTTCTTCTGCAAATATCTCTTTTTTCATTTCTATCCACCGAATCTTTGTCAAAGTTCCATAGAAATGTAGTACGGTAATTTTGTTTTAGAAAAATAGAAGGAAAAAAAGTGGTTCATTTAGTATTAGTGGTTGTTCTTGCAATCATTCCCTTGATAAGGTTCCATGGTTTGAAAAATTGTCTAGAAAAATAATGTAAAAACGTGGGACTGGCAAAATTAAAAGGCTTTATGATTAATGCCATATACAATTGGAAAAAAAGAAACCGTGGTAGCATTGTCATATAATATATATATATGTGTGTGTGTGTGTGTGTGTGTGTGTGTGAGGTGAAGATTCTGTGGCTGAGAAAATGACAGAACAGCAGATAATTTCAGGGGCTTTTGGAAATTAGGCTATATTTTTTACTAAGGCCAGACTTTTATGGAGTAATGATATATATAATATATGTCTTTTATTAAAATTGTTGGTAGAAAAAGTGGCTTTATTTGAAAATGAAATTTTGTGGTTTCCTACTCATGAATCTCTTCTGCTTTTAACTTTTAATTACAAGCACCAACAGTACTAATTCTACAAGTACTACCAAAATTATTATGCTAATTTTTAATCCCAAAAGTTAGAGGTTATGCTTCTATTCTATTCCTTCTAATTTGAGTGGAAAATATACTGCACATGCATGCTTATTAATGAATCCGGAATTTAGTTTCTTTAAGATCGGAGTACTGATGCCAAACTGAATCTTACCAAATTCCAAATTAATATGCTACGCTCTCTAGAAGAGCTAGTTGTTTTATTAATTATTCTAATTTTCATTTTTCACTTGTTGGATTCTTAAATTAAGAACATGAAGGGCGAATTAAGAGATACTGTTGAAACTAGAATCAGAATATTCTTATTCTACAGTATTAAATATGTTTAATAATTCCTTAGAGCATTTCTAATGGCCTATTAATTTATTTTAAAATAGCATATTCCACTTTTAAGATAAAATCTTTAAATTTAAAGGGGGAAAATTTTAACATCTTCCAACAAATTCTTTATTTGTTGACTCTTTCTTTTAATTACTTTCTTTCAAGAAATTAACATTTATTTTATTCATCATTTTATATTAATAGAATTAAGTGTCGTTTTGCTAAACTATGTATAAGGAGTATCGAAACTTGTAGCTATTAAATTTTAAAGAGTGTTTTTAGCTCTCCAAATTTGGAGAGTCAAATGTACTCTCTATTTTTAAAAAGAGTTTGTTGGAGCTTATTTTTATGCGCTCACCCTCTAAAATAAAGGGTGTCTTGACTTTAAAAAAGCTTTTGGAGATGGTAAGTGAAATGCAATTTGTTAAGTTTATTCACCTTCCCCTCTATTTAGAAATTTTATTCTTTAACATGCTCTTTACAGATGATGATGCCTCGTTGAAGAAGTTCATACCGGTCGCTCAAGTTAAGCTTCATGTACACGTAAAAACATCTCCTCTAAAAGTTTAAGTTGTCATTCACGTTTTGTGTTGGACACGACTGATCCTATTATGGTAATACAAGAGAAAACACAGGCAAAAATAATATAATATATCCTAGAAAGAAAAGAAGCAAACGAAATTCGCACTATGCACATATATATTATAAGAAAGTGGGATTGCTTTTCCTCGTTTCCTTATATTGCATTCAAACAAGTCCATATTCATTTTTCCCTGCCACATACCTATACATACACATATTATACAGATGTGTATATATATGTGGCTGCACCCACTGGATTAACGTGCACTGAGAGAGAGAGAGATGGAATGGAAGAAGTGTTATTTGGATGTTATACTTGTGCCAATGGGGTTTCTGATATGCATGGGTTATCATCTATGGCTATGGCATAAGGTTCGAACGGAGCCGTTGTCGACCATCATCGGAACCAATGCCAGCGGCCGGAGATTTTGGGTTTCTGCCATGATGAAGGTAGTGTGTGTTTCTGTCACGTGTTCTATACTTCCCAGCTTCATTTCTCTTTTTGTTTAGCTGAGAAGCTGTTTTCACTGATTGTTATTGTCTTTAATAGATACATGAATACAAAGATATAAAATTTAACACGTGAAACAAGGATCTTATTAGTTTCATACATCACATCACTACATACCACATATTTTTGTTAAAGTTTGTAACGATCTTTTGTGTACAAACAGAGTTATATATATCTTCGTGTTAATGATTTATTCCATACATGACCGAGGAAACATCCACCCACACACACATATATTTTTTGTGTGTGTGATTTCAAGATTTAACTTTCAATTTCCTTCTATTTTGTCATTTTGGGAATTTTTTTTTAATTAATTCTAGTATGGCACCTTATATATTTTTATGCACATTTGATAACCATATTCGAGAAAAATTTTATTAATCGTGGGCACAACTTATCTTAGCCTCGTACTGGTATGGTAAGCCAATTTGTTATGAAAAAGGAATAGACTTGTTTCATAACAAATGGAAACGTGCCACATCATGGGCAAGATAAGCTCCTTGTGATTGTATAATTTTTGTCACTCTAATTCTCTCTCCTTTTTTAACCCTTTTAAGTCATTAATTTTATTTGGTCTGAAGAACCAAATTATTTGAAGAAATAGAAAATGAAATTAGATGGGAGAGAAACAATTCTACATTCTTGTTTTCTATATATTATTATATCTTAAATCTTTAATATAATTTTTGGCAATTTGCAAAATGGACGACACCCATATAATCTAACTTAAATTCTGCTAAGAACTAACGAAAGTCTGCGGCATATTGTTTTTATTTTTTATAAATAAAAAGAAAAAAATTTACTTATTTGCATTTTCCCATGACTTTTTCTTCTCCATGCAACAATATTCCAAAAAGTATATATAATTCTTAAAGAATCAAACGCTGATCATTCCCTTAATTCATTTTATATTCAATTCATGATAAAAGTGCATTTTTGAATTTTATAATGCAAAAGAGACTTATATTAATATATTCGCACTAACTATTCACCTATTCCCCAAAAAAGAAAAGATAAAAAAAAGAAAATATTTTGTTCATATATTCATTTATATAAGATTCATTTCAGATTTACTGTATAAAATAAGAAGATAAAACCCGTAAAATTATATTCTCTAAGATGGTATAATTCTTTTAACTTCTAGCAAGTGCAAAATGGCATAAACTTCTAGGCATATGATCTATTATGCTTTCCAAGTTGGATTGCACATTGACCCCAAATGTACTCTTCAATTAACAACGGCTATCCAAAACTCTACATTTTTTGATCGATTATCCGAAGAAACAATATCAAATTACTTTATTCAAATCTGATTATTATTTATAGAGAGAGAGAGAGAGAGATTTTGAATTTACACCCCAATATCCATTTGGTTAAAGTTAGTAGGTAAGCATCCACCAAAAAAAACATGTGGATGATATTCCATGCCTTGCGAATCATCAAGATTTAGACAAATATCTAAGTGCTTGAGTGTACGTACGTGTACACTGTTATTTTTTATAGTGATGATCTCTTTTTCTCAAATGTTGATGTTTGAGAGAGATGTACACAGTAAAATTATTTGCATGACTTAGAAAAATGTCCCAAATAAGGTCAACCACGCCTCTTCGAGTCATCAAGAATGAGTGTTAATTTAGTGAAATAAACTTCTTTTAATGCAGGACAATGACAAGAAAAACATATTGGCTGTCCAGACGCTACGAAACACAATCATGGGATCGACGCTCATGGCCACGACGTCGATCCTTCTCTGCTCAGGGTTGGCGGCGGTCATAAGTAGTACGTATAGCATCAAGAAGCCGCTCAACGACACGGTTTATGGGGCCCATGGGGAATTCATGGTGGCACTAAAATACGTTACGCTCCTCCTCATTTTTCTCTTCTCGTTCGTTTGTCACTCTCTCTCGATCCGGTTCATAGGCCAGGTCAATTTCCTCATCAACTGCCCTCAGGACGACACCTCGATCGTTACCCCGGCCTACGTTTCGGTGCTTCTCGAGAGGGGATTTCTTCTTAACACGGCTGGAAACAGATTGTTCTATGCAGCACTCCCTCTTTTGTTGTGGATATTTGGGCCTGTATTGGTTTTCTTGTGCTCTATCACATTGGTTCCTGTCCTCTACAATCTTGACTTTGTTTTTCCCAGTGAGAAGCTAAAGTTGGGGACTGAAAATGGCAGTGACGATGGCTTTGCATCAGCGTAAAAGATACTTGAAAATATTCATGTCAATATCTCCCATTAGCTAAATGCTAATCAAGTAATGCTAGTGTGATTTTTGTCATCTTTCACTTGTTCTGCTTTCGACAAGATGTTGACAACAATGTCTTTCATAGGATCACGTAACTACTTGTCACGGATTTTTCTCTGTCTCAAACATTTCTAGTACGTATTTTTAAGTGTACTAAATTCGGTACTCCAGTATTAATAGGACAATATGTGGGCCCAATTAAAGCACCAAACTCGTGTACACCTGAAATATATATTTTTTTTATATACAAGTCTTGACTGCATTTAGAGGTCTGTGTATCATGGCGAGAATTTGGCGTAGTCGATGTCTCAAAAACATGAGCAAAAGAGAGGTCGGCAACGGTTGGTCAAAGAAATACTCATCTAATTTTTTTGTAATGAAATGGAAGAATTGGAAAGCATAGTCATCGAAAAGTTTGGTAAATGCAAAAAACTTAAAATCAAAGAATGTTTATTTAGTGGGTTTAGGTGGAAAATAGTTGTGAAAGATTGAATGATTGATTATTTTCAGCATTGTCGATTTCAAGGTTAACCGAAATTATTAAGAACTAGAGATAGACATGAAAGGGATATAAAGTACAAAGCAAAAAAAAAAAAAATAGAGTGCACTATTAAGAATTGAGAAATTATAAGGGACATGAAAATGAGACATTCTTAGGTGACATTTTTATGTGGCGCACTTGTATTGGATGATGAAAAAGTAGTCATGTAATCATCATCTAATAAATGTGTGCCACATGAAAATATCACCTAATAATGTCTCATTTTCATGTCCTCCTAGAATTGCTCTTAAGAATTACCCTATACCTCGATTGATCTATGATTTTGGGCTAAATAATTGTATTTTCTCAAAAATGACAAAAAAATTATATTCAGGGAAATGCATCTCTTCCTTATCTATTATGTTGTCTATTTGGGTTGAGATCAAACTAGAAATCAAAATCATATGAATTCCAGCCAAAAGTTGAGAACTGTTATTTTGCACATCTACACAGTGGCAGAGCTAGGAACAAAATTTAGTGGGGACCAGCAGTAAATCTTTAACTAGTAAAGTGCGACTTATTTTATTTTATTTTTTCCTTCATAAAACAAAACATTCTAAAAGGAAAAGACTAGTGCTATTTTCTTACATGTAATGTATCATTATTAATTTTGATGGATATATATATATATATCTTTATGTATATTACTTCATACAACAACCTTAAACAATAAATTTTGATAATAACATTGATAACTTTGTAATGTTTTTATGGTTTGAATTTCAACACAAAACTCAATTTTAATTTATCTATTTAACTATTTAAACTCATATTTTATTTCAAATTATCATTACAAAACCAATGAAAAAAATTAAAAATAACTGAAATTAAAAAAAAAAAAAACAAAAAGAATAAACTTCAACGAGGCAAGTGACCTCACAGGCCCCAAGTGACTCCGCCACTACCTACACGCCTCTCACGGGGAGTGAGTCCTACTGAACAAGTGGAGTCCACCCCCTCTCAAGTGTTTAAGGGTGTGTTGGCGTGCAAAATAAAATTTTTAATCAGTCTACCATATATAGAGGAACGATCACAAACACTTGCAGACAAAGTAATCCCTATGTGTTGTCAACTCCATGACGAAGTCCGATGTTTTTATTCGTGTTCTCTAAAAAGAAAAAAAATTATTGAAGTTTCTTTCTTATCTCCAAGATTATGGTAGTACAAGAGCTTTACTGGCTAGAAGTTGATTTGCTTGATTTGCTTTACTTTTGTCACTCATTTTTCTTTATATGAAATTCTTTTGACCGTCCCGTTGAATATTGGTCTCTCATGATGTTTTTCTTTTTCTATCTATCTTTTACAAATATCAATCAATATAAAGTTGTGAGATCCTATGTCTAGTTTTGCTTAGATGTCATATATGGGTCTGGAGAGATCTTGGGTCTTTTATTTATATATTAAAAAAATTGTAAAAGTAAGTAAGGAACACAAAATAAATGGTGATATTTTTGTAGAAGCAAAACAAATGATGATATTCAAGAACCTACTTTTTCTTATATGTACTGTGATACTAATTGTTACAACTATATACTACTTAAAACTTACCCTTGGAACAAGACCCATCTAACACTTAATGTTCTGAGTATGATTTCTGATGGCACGTGCTATTGTGAAAACTGAAACGCGTGTGACGAATATGAAGATTCTAGAAGATTTCCATCTCATTTGGCCTTTTATTTAGCATTTAACTTGTTCTAAGGTCACAGAATTCGTTTTTATTGTCTTGCTTGGTTGCCAAATTAATCCGCTTTTATTTAAACCATAGATAGAACTCATTGTAACCCACTTGAGTTTTGAATACAAGTATAAATCTTGAAGAGTTTTCTTCAATTGTACATCTAAACGGTTGATTCGTGCTCAAACGGTTTATAGTCCCCGTATTGGTTATCTATTATGCTTCGCATGTATCAATGCGACATTATTTGGTTTTTTTGAACTGGCCAGCTTAACATGTAAATGTAAAGCATCAACCACCATATAATATAGCCAGAATGTAAAAGTTTTCAAACGAAGTAATCTACAAAGTAGAAGCTAAGCTATATATCTCTGTATGCAACTAAACAAAGCTTGTAACAGGAAAAAAAAGAGAACACAGAAATTCACAGGAAACCTTGTTCTGAGTATCAACAATAGGGAAGAAATTGAAAATACTTCTACTTGGGCACTGGCACAGCATGAGATTCCCAAGGACACAAATCGGGCATGCAGCCGACTGTATCAGTGATGACTCCGTTGGTAGCAGTGCCACTAAAGGTTTTTGAATTTTCAAGTCGGGCTGAATCTGTTAATCCTGGATATGAAGCATTTTCATCTCCCTGAATTGTGATGGTTGGAGAGAAGATGTCCATCCGGCCAATATTGTTATTCATAATTGTTTGAGGAGTGTTTAGAAAGTTCTGAAGAAGATGGCCCAAACTAGAGGTCAATGAGCCTCGAGCAACCAAATCTTCAGCCAGTTTCACCTGACGTTGAAAAGAAGCGTTATCATGAACAGTCTTAAATTCTTTAGTCTTGGTCAAAATACGAGTATTTAAAGTGCAGGTAGAGATGTGTTTGAGTTGGTTCCAATCAATTTCAAGAAATTTCTCATTGAATTCTTGATTCCCCTTCTCCAAGTAGGAAGAAGGAAAAGTTAAAGATAGGTTATGAAACCTCAGTATGGTTTAGTGTAAGACACGATGCAAACTTCATGTTACAAACACAAGTCGGAGTCAGGGGAAGATGTAAAAAAAAGAACAATGAGAATACTATACCTTGGCTCTTAGAGCTTCCACGTTCGATTTAAGGACTCGATTATTTGTTGCAGCATCTTTGAATTGCTGAGTAGCATCAGCAACTTGTTTAAACAAGGATTCGTACTCTACTTGTAGTTGTTTAACCTGTATTAAATCAAATATAGTTCTTAAATGATCTTATAGAAATTTGAAAAATTTATCACATGACACAAACAAATCAATGTAAAGACATCTGAAAATTGATAACCATTAGATTCTAGGAAAAAGAATAGATTTGGCGTCAGAAGTCTTTGATCTTGTTTGCAAGAAAATATAGTGAAAATATCTTTGGTTTCAGATGATGAAATAGCGATTAAAATCTATATAAAATGTAAGAAATTAAGGGAAGGGGAAAAAAGAAAGAGAGGAAGAAAATGACAGGAAAAGGTACTGTAATCTCTCGTAAATTGAGAGATGTTCGTCTAATTTCAGATAAAATAAGATGACGAGTTTACCTCTGAATCCAATTATAGCTGAATGATACACCAGGGTGAAGAAATCCATAGTTGTGAACAAAGAGAGCAACACTAGTAATAGAACTTTAGCTTGCAATATACTACTTCAAGGTCAACAGCAAGCGCCTCCAAGGGAATGTATAATAAACAGATTACAATAGATCTCTCATCATATTTTTGTTAGAAAAAACTTGCAAATTTTCCAAGAATTATTCTTTATAAATAATTTGGGAGTAAAAATCTTTGAGGAGGCAGACTCTTGTCCATTATAGTAAATCATGCATGCGATATCAAAATTTAAGTAATGCTTTGCTGTTATAGAAGGAAAATCTATCTAAAATAGAGCAAATGACAACTATTCAGCAGCTGACATAGGCACTTTTCAGGAATTTGATTATGGAATTCCAGAAACTTTGGATGGAATTCATTCTTATGGATTTCAGGGACAGTAGGTTCGGATTGAATTCACTCTCTGGGCTTGCTGGTTTATGTTTTAGCGAGTGCAATTTCCAGTCTCGGATTTGTAGTTGCAGAAAATATCAGATAAATGGTACAATTTAAAGACTACATTTCTGGAAACATAGTGAGAATTATTTTGGTACGTTAACCTACAGAAGAGTTTGCTAATCTATGAGTTCATGTTTCTCTGATCTGGAAAAAAGAGAAAAGTAAAAGCATTACAATTTAATTAAGTAGAGAGTGCATTACACTAAGAACTTCCTTCACGAAGCTAAAAACTGAGATCTCAATTCTCATGAAAGCTATCTGGAGAAACAGTGGATTCTTCTAGAAAACTCAACAGGTTCAAGGAGGTTTCCATCAAAACTAGCTCCAGTATTAGCAATTAGGAACGATATCTAATATTAAGACAATTTGTTACTTGAAGACAGTTTCTTTAGAAAGAGTATGTAAGAATGTTTTTGGAAAAAATTAAAAATATCAAGATGCATGCGTAGAAGGTTGAGAAAGTCCCTTCTACTATCTGATCATGTTCATCATGACTGTATAAACAGGAGGAAAACATGTAAATAGTAACAATCTAACTAAAAATTCAATTTGCAAATTGATAGGCTGGATGGAACATTTCACTCCTAGATATTTCAAAGATTAAACAGAGACTTAAAGAACCTAGGAGTAGTATACCTGTTGGTCAAGATCTGCTAAATGTGCTTGTTTTCTTCTTCTCGAGCGTCGGGCAGATTCCCTGTTTGAAACCATCCTGATGAAACCACAAATTCCCATTCAGCTTAACCCGTAATCCAGTATACTTGATTATACTTGAACTAGTTGGCTGACTACCCTCAGCCCTGTACCTTTTAATGCGTTTGGTATCAATGGGATTTGTGCTTTGTTCACAAGGACCAGCTTCTATCTCTTGATCATCTTCATCTGATTGCTCACGTGATGAAGCACTGCTGGCTACAATTGCTCGATTATCTAGGCAATTCGGCTTAGTTGCTGACGACAGACTATTAGCTGAAAGAGTGATAAAGTATATCAATTTTGAAATTGCAATGAAGTTAAACCCTGATATTTGTCTTAATACCAGTATGCTACCAGCAAGCATTCATGTTAATGCTGGATTCACATAATTAGTTGTATGGAAAACCATTTTGTTGCATTATACGTACCACATATTGAAGATTGGGAGACGACTGCAGCTGAAGCATTAGAAGCCTTAGTATTGAAGTTTTGGGGCCAACACTGGTTATCAACCAATGAGCTATAACTAGGCAACCCTTTCATAATTTCCTGGTATCACAGAGTATGCGGTATATCAAAATATCGCTTCTTAATTAGACAATACATTAAAATAATTCAAATGTTAATTTCATTTACTTAAACTCAGAAAGCAGGACTGAAAATAGTAAAATACCATTTTGGAAGGTTAAAAAACTATAAAGATAATTTCAGAGTTACGAGTTTCTTTGCCCTGATCTCATCCCCAGTTATGATGTTTAGTCTTCTCAATTGGTTGAATCGGAATGACTAAATTATGAGGCCAAATTTGGGGCCAACACTTGTTTGAAGCTCATTCTGAGGCCAAATTTATGATGGGAATTTATAATGAATTGAAATGAATAGTAGAGATTTAATTGAAGTTTAAAATGTGTGGTGATTGTTGAACAGTTGTCAAATCAGCTGTCAAATAAGTAGTAGGTGAATTTATAATGAGAACAAATAATGAGCTTCAAACAAGCTCTTACTTTTCATGAGAATCAGTTTCTTACTTTTCATGAGACAGAAGAATGTTTACCGATACTTGTGTCTATAAAACTCGATTTTTATAAAGACAATTTCTTTGACAGAGAATCATCAGCTAAACTCAATTTCTTTGATCTGGTTTTGGGGTCTTTAAAAAACATTATTTTTTGCTTTTCCTTTTCTTAAATTCTTGGAACCAAGTGCTTCAGACAGATTAATCGCAACTGTGTTCCTTCTACGGGAGAAAAAGGATGCTTCACACAGAGTTGTTGCTTCAGTTCCTGCTGGAGATTAGCTAATTAATCTTGCTTAATAGTTACCAAGAAACCCTTCTTAAAAACCATTCCTTTGTGATGGTAGAATAATTAAGAAAACTGGATCATATACCAATTAAATAAGTTATAAACAAATAGCAAAAGCCACTTACATATAACCTTCAGTACTTTTAGACCACTCACTTTAAATTTATTGTTAAAATTTGTCTAATACAGATGTAAACAGAAATCCTCAAGATATGAACACCAGAAATGAGAAAACAATAATATATTATTGAATTACTTGAAGCATAGAGTGATTATCTTGAATTATAACATGCGAAATCAAGCTCCCAAGAAGATCACATAAACTTTTCGAGATTCAACCTGAAAGAAAGTAACTGAAAATCAAAATATGGATCAAATTAAACTAACCAAGTTCTTGCAAGAAAAGGGCAAATCACCATTCTCTAGATGAGCAAAGAAATCAGGATCAGTTCCTCCAAAAGTCCCAGGTTTCTGTTCAATTTTCTTGTCATCTTCTGAAGGGAAAAGCTCCTGGAGGGCCAATTCAGATGGGCTTCTTTTCATTTCACTGCCACCAAAGATTGGAGTGTGCTTCAGTGCTGGGTTTTTACTGTTCATCGCTGATAATTTGTTAAACCCACTTGCTTAACTTTCAGGGTTGAGAGAGAGAGAGAGAGAGAGGAAAGGGGGGAAGAATGTGTTCATGGAGTGACTGATTTATATACAGAAAAAACGATGGAATCGTTGCATGAAATCACTGAATTTTAGTTTGGTGGAGTTCTTTTACGTTTATGTCCCTGAAATGAATGTAAATTGTAGAACTATACATATCTCCAAAGAATTTGATAGTAACGGCTCAAAGAAAATTTAGTAATCTCGTGTTAATACTTAATAGAGAAGTTGAAGAAAAGTACTTATTTTTTTACCATTGGACATGAGCAAGATTTCTAAGGACTGGAGTCCCATTTTGTGCTGAATTTATATTATAAATAATAAATAATTAAGAGTTTATCATTTAGATTGTTGGTTAATTTTCATTATCTCTTCTTTTGTAGTTAAAGGAATCCTAAGTTGAAAAAAACTTCTGCATTTTCAAGACGCAAGTGAACAAAAATCTTCAATTTATTGAAAATGTATATTATTTTCTTACATTGTATCGTCTACCATTGATTCAAGTTTCCTTAACACATAAATTACTCCAAGGAGAGAAAATGGACTGTTAACAGTGAAGACTTTGTACATAAAATAAAACATGTATATCCTTTGCTATTGGAAGTTTTCACATTCTACTCTCTATAAGGAGGGGAAAAAATAGTGGTGGCAGTATTAGTAAATATTAAAAAGCATGTGGGCATTGATATTAGGAAGTGGGGTTAGTAATGGAAATTGATTTGGACATACACCGACCAAAGAAAAAGCTGAATGTCTGCCTAAACGAGATTGTCACCATCACCTTTCTCCCTTACATTAGTCAATTCACGTACATTTTATCTGATCCACCTAAGGAATCTTAGGCCTTGTTTGATCCTCTTTAAATTTTCTCTTTATAAATTCACTTACTATGATTTAACTATTGATTTGATAACTACTCAACAATTATCATATATTTCAAACTTTAATTAAATCTTCACCACTCATTTCAACTCTTTATAAATTCACTTTATAAATTAAAAATTTAAAGAGCTTTAAACAAGCCTTTATTTATCTCTTAATAAAGAGTTTTATCGCTTACGTGATAGACCGCTACGTAAGCGATCTATCCCTTTATTAGAAGCTTTAAATTTTACATTTTGTTGGGAGGGTAAGGGATTGAAAAGGAATAATAAATACCTTTATTACACGTCTAAATAATAAATATAAAAATAAAGGTAAAACACATTTCCATGGACCATTCGTTCTAATGTTAATCAACGGCAGTGAAAGGTAACTTTTTGTAGATGCGTGTCATCTCACTCTGTTCAAAACATTGTGATTTGAGTACTTTAGCACTCAAAGTTGACGTGTCGTCAGTTGCTAAATACATAATTGAAGACATAGATGGAGTTTTGGAGAAGGAGTATAATCGATCAACTTTCCTGTCTAAAAAGGAATGGCTAATTTTCCTGTGTCAAACATGACCTAACTTTTCACAAGGACAACACCATCTTGGGTGTGCCTCAAGATGATAGGACGAAATGGAAGGAAAAAGATGCCAAACCATCATCCATGTTCTAAAGTATATAATAATAAATAAATAATTTTAATTAATAAAAGACAAGTACACTTCACAAAAAATAATAATAATAAAAGACAAGTAGGCCACTTAGCAAAACTTGAGGCAGTAAAATCACTAGGCCGAATATAAAAACAAAGCCGGTTTCTTTAAGGAGTGCAGTATCTAATCAGAGACTGACATCTCACTTAACACAAATCACATGATATTATCTTATTAAAAACCGAGTTCCATAAAAAACCTGGCCCTTGTTCCTTGAAAATTTCCGTAAAATCAAGAAGATTAGAATACTACATGTACATATAAGTTAACATGCATAAGTTTACTGGTAAAGAGTAAAATTATAATTTTATTCTTTTATATTCTCTTTCTTTTAGTTCATATTATGAAAGTGAAATGGTAAGTTAAAACCCACTTTATAACCCCCAAAACCTCCCGAGTGTGATCTCTCATTGCAACTTTCCAGAAAACACAATTGCCGATCTCCGTCAAACCCTGTCCAATCCTCCACTGCTCAGAGGTCAAGTTTCAATTCACACTTTCTCAATTCCAGAGAGAAAGTACAAAATGTTCAAATTGAAGAAAACACGTCCCTGCATCCAACTCCAGAAACGTGTGCATATCCAGTGTAAATAATCAACTCAAGACTTGAGGGGAAATTGCAGCAAGGATTTCAAAACTGAGATGCCTCCATTCTTTCCTTATACCTTTAAGAATCTCTAGTTCAACTGTGCAGTATTATTTACGGGTTCCCACATGAACTCAAGAAGTGAAGCATCCGCCGATTCAATCAAACGGCATGCATGTGTACTTCCTTGAAAGAGCTAATTACAATATATGATGTGCTTGTAACTAGCATAGTAAGTACTAAATAGTAGATACAAGTAGTATTTTAAGTATTCCAGTACTCCACGTCTGAGCATCGGTTCAATTCTATGTAAAGATATTATCTGACTGGAATGTAAGCATCGTACAAACCTGCTAATCAAAGTATTGCACAACAGATATCACCAGCAACATCGATATTGGATACAGTTATAGTTATGTGGTACAAGATATTGTTACAAGACACAATAACATGATGCTGGGCACCAGATCTCAATCCTGTTTTATGCTTCGACAACTTGGGCAACCAGGACACTGTATCCTGCCATTGCAGAACGCAAATGAAGCTCAGATTTCAGAGACAATTACATTTCAATGCAAATTCAAACATGAACACATTAATGAAACAAGCATCACAGGTAAGAGAATCAATATTTTGTTTCAAAAATTTAGTTTGAAGACGATATGGAAAAACTAGCAGAAAACAAGGCACTTTTCCCGTGTGTCAAACAGCATTATGGCCTTGTTACTACTTCCCATTATTATTTTAGCATGTTACTTGACATATTCAGCATTAAGGTACATCTACATACACTCAAAGCTTTGATAACATGCCATAACAGTGTTAGCTTAGAACTTAGAAGTGTTTTTTACTTGGAATATCTAATATTTCTTTAAATTTTACTGTAAATGTTTCAATATGCAATTTATGTACAACATAAATCAATCACTATGATTTTAGCTAAATGATTTTTGGTAAAGGGTTTGTTTCTTTGTGTTTGGGTAAGAAGTCAAGAGAAAACTCCCCATAAATAAATAAAAATAATAATAAGGAAACAATCATGGCCTGCAACTGAGGGGTAGAGTTGTATAAGAAATTATTTTAAAGTAGAACGCGTCCAATGATGCATACTCTTGAGGCCTGGAGTTGCAAATGATGACAGGACCTCCATACTTGGGAGTTACTCTATAGCCTTCATACTAATGTTAGGCTTTGTGGAGAGGCAGAATTATAAGTATTCTGGTGGACATGAGAAGTCTTATTCAGAGAATCAGTAGCAGACTAGCAGTTAAATAAGAGCATTAATCATATCCGATAGTTTAGGTTCTTTTATTTGTATTATAATGCATTTAGCTTAAATAATAATGGGGATAATTGAGTTTAACTTAAGATTAGAAATTTATAGTTAAAGCGCAATTTATTTCATGGTTTACAAAAGAAACACTGTTGATATCAAATAATTAACTTAACGCGAATCTATCTACCAAAAATAACACATTGATGATAAGGCTTCTGTCTACCTGTTTAAGTTGAGATTATTGGTGAAGAAGACAAGATTTATATGACAATTTGACTTAGCGAGAAAATCTGAGTTTTAGTTAAATAGTTTAACCCCCAAAAAGGGGGATAAGTTATTCTGGTTATCTGATAATCACCTCATGCAACAGTGTTTACCAAACATAATAAAGTAACAAAAAGGATTCTATCCATTCTATATGGAATTCCTCTTTCCTGGTCAGTTCATTAGTGACATTAGTAGGGTTTACATCTCCACAAAAAAAGAGTCAAGAAAATTATTCTAACTTTATACGTTCGACAAAGAGAATCTCTGCCAAAATAACCGCTTGCCCTAAAAATTAGGAAATAGATTGATGGTAAAGAAACATCTCAAAGCCCAATTATGTAACATCCTCTCAGAACCTCAATAAGACAAGGCCAGCAGCAGAAGAAGTTATAATATATGAAATGGGGATATCACAAGTTGGGCTTTGCTTATGCACATCTAAGTGATCACCTGCTACAAGGGATCAAAAAGTCACTTATATAGACGCTAATTTTTCAAAAAATTACACAAAGTCAAAGTTCATTACAAAAGTGTTCAACTACTCAAAACCTAGTACTAAGCCAAAAAATAAGTTGAACCCGACAATTTTTTACTTTAGTAAATTTGTGTAGTATTTCTTATAGGCCTGAAGAAAGAATGCAAATGGGAATATGGGATTGTATGGGTCGTGTCTTAAGTCTTAGTTTTCGTTCCCCCTAACCCAAATTATTTTACACCTGCCCAAGAGTGTTAATTTTTTTTTTCTTTTTTTTATTTATTATTATTTTTTTTAAATTTTCTTCAAGGCCCAGCCCAAATTTGGGCTGTGCCATGGACCAGGGGAGCACCCCCACGGAACCTCCACATCTCTAAGAGTTATGATATCTAAGAGTTATGGTAAATGAAACTTCACAAATTTCACCAAACGGTAAAGAATAACTCCTCAATGTTGATATCCGAACCAAAACTAAGGTCTCGAGGGATATTCAATGGACTACATGAGTTACGAAGCTTAGCAAGCAGACCTGTCTCTCAAGAAAATGGTTCCACTCGCTTAAGTTTAGCCATTCACCTTATCTGTTTCCCCACTCTTATCTTAACCACTCCCCCCACTAAATACAATGCCCTATGTGAAGAAAAAAAGAGGGAAAAAAATAAAATACTTAAAAGGGGAACATATAACCTAACCCAAAGCGGCAGAAAGCACACAGCAATCAAACAGGTAGATGCTGGTCTCTTGAGATAAGTATTTCCTCAAGTTTTGAAAGCCAGGAAACACTTAATGCCACAAAAATTAAATCTTTAGCAAATAACAAATATATTTATCAAAGCAACCATTCAAGAATACATTTCATTAGCACCTTACATAATTCTCGCAGATATCATTCAATTATATTTAACGGCCAAGAAGGGAAAAGTTATATTACCTCAAACATTTCAAGGAATTATAATCATGCAATCAATCTAACACATGAAACTGCGGAGATACAATTCAATAACCAATGTCACTTGGATCTCCAACATATTCTGCAATCTGTTCAAGCCGAACATTGATAAACTCCTGTGTGTCGGCATCCTGAACTAAACCGGTTTCCTTCTCCATATCTCGCTCCATTAAACTCCCATACACACCCTTGTGCCTACCATACAAAACAAGTACTTTACCTCCACGTCTTGGAATCGCAGTCTCCAAGAAGTCCTGGTCCACTCCTTGTACCAACTCCTGGTTCTCATCCATCGACATATCACACACCCCAGGACCAACCACATCCATCACCACTCCCTTTTTCAAGTACAATCTCCCACCCTTTAACGCCTCGCTTACTATCCTCACCCTAATATGATTCCACAACCAATTCACTCTCTCACTACCTGTTTCTGTTCTTTCTTGTTCCCGGCCGCGCTTACTCGAAGAGCTTTTATCCCTTTTATCATTACCACTGTTTCGCTCTTTAATTTTTAACTTCTTCAGCTTCCTTAAACACTTCTCCTCTTCTGCTGAACCCACCTCCACCACATCTTTAACACGAATCTTCACCTTCTCCTCAGTTCTGAACATCCTCAAAACCAACAAATCTCCACCACTTCTCACCTCTATGATTTTACCCTTCATCCCCATCTCACTGCCTTTCACTACCCTCACTTCACCCCCAACATCAAAATCTTTCTTCTCGTTCCCATTATCCCTCTTATTCTTCCTGGAACTTGCACTCACAATAGATTCACCAGCACTACGGTCATTGCCAATTTGACTGTCACCTACCGGTCCCTCATACCCTAGCCCTCCTCTACCAGCTCTTTTTTTAACCTCAAGAACCTTGGTATCCTCCTTGGCATTGCGGCCAATGCCCTTGTTCTTATTCCAACCATAACCTGATAGTAGTGCGGCGGCAAAGTCCTCCACAGGCATATCCGAGTATTGATCAAACCCAGTATCCTCAGGTAACTTGCTCAAATCCTCTCTCAACTTTCTCAACTCCAAGTCCGAAGGCTGCACATTCGCTTCTTCACCACGTTCGTCCGCAGAACTACCATTAACGGAACCACCGTTAATACCCAACGATTTACGAAGATTGAGTCCATAAGCCATCGAATTATCATCAGAATCAGGATTCCCATCGGGCACCACCTCGAACTGGAGAGCATTTTCGCCGTCTGACTTGAGCGAAGGGAGATTGGGCAGATTCTTCAGTTTTTTAGTGGGACGCCATTCGTTGGGAATTGGGGGAATGGATTTAACTTTTGAATCGGATCCCAGTGGGGCTTCAGCCGAGTTGAATTCCTTGACGTAGTTTCTAGCAGAAGAACCAGCGTCGGATGGCCCACCATCAGCAGCGGAAAAATATTGCGAGGGTTGCACAGAGCGATTAGATTGGGGTTTCGAAGGAAGAGAAAAAGAGAGCTTCATATTAACTCTTGACTCCGTTTCAACCAGTGAACGGATCAAGAATCCAAATCCTTATCTCGGACGTTCGTCCGAAATCTTTAGTTCTGTATCTTGACCTCTAAATGGATTAGGGTTGAATTGGAGAGATGGATTTGGGCGCGAGGGTCAACTGAACCGCGTTAAATAATTGCAGCGTAAGGTCCTTCAATTTGGCGCATATTTCTATTTGTATCCCAACTTTTTCTGTTCCTCCCTTATACTCTTATTTTTAACTTTTAATAATTAATTGACACTATTATATTTTGTCATAGTTTCATCTATTACTTTGTTTCGTAACCATTTATGAATTGGTGGATTTATAAATTGATTTAAATTTCAAATTTTATATAAGTATCAAGATTTAATTGTGCCATGTGGAGGTAATGATTAAAATGATGTAAGAGTTTAAGTCAAACTAAATATGTGGTTAAATATAGTGTTGTGATGTGTCCAAAAGTTGAAATTTAAATTAGTTGATAAATTCGTGGTGTTTTTAAATGATTATCAAATATAATGTATATATATTTCATATTTGCATAAATAAACATTGAAAAAACACTTTCATATTGATTTTGTGTCTTATATATATATATATATATATATATAAGAAAAAGATAAGTGATTTCAGTATATTTTTTCCGCTTAAAAAAATACTGGAATCTCTTATACATTTTTTTTACTTTTTTAGGTTTTAAAATTTTTAATTTAAATAGTATTTGTAACCACTCACTTTTCACCTTTATCTAACTCATTTTTTACATTTATCCAACAATTGTAGATATTTTATTTAATTTATTTTTTCACATATTTTCTATTTAAGAATATTTTTTATTTTCCATGTGACTTTTAATATTTCCCCCACGTTATTCCTTCTTGTCTGCCCATTCTTCACCTTTATCCAACAATTGTAGATATTTTATTTACTTTGTTTTTCACATATTTTCTATTTAAGAATATTTTTTATTTTTCATGTGAGTTTTAATATTCCCCTGTACTATTCCTTCTTTCCTTCCCACATATTTCTGCTACCCACAACTAGATTTAAATGTGTTATCCTACTGCCAACTAGATTTAAATGTATTGTGTGTTTGAATTTTTAACTTCCAAAACATTTCCTTTCTCGGCTCGTGCGTTTTCATTTATATATATGTGTGTGTGTGTGTCAACATAAGTTGTAAACCCTCATTATTCTACTTTTAATTTTTAAAATTTTTTAATTTGGTTAGTAGTGGTAACTACCCACTGCTCCCAAAAAAAAAAAAAAAAAACTACTCACTACTCACATTTACCAACGGTTATAATAAATAATAATTATAGTGGCAATACAATTACCCTATTAAATACTAATAATCATATATCTTTATTAAACACAATAATTAATATATGACATTTATAGTAATAAGATATATAGCAGCACCACTTAGAAGCATAATTCAAATTGCCCAATAGGAATAATATGTTGATATAAGTTTTAAAAAATATAACAACAATATAGGTTAAACCACCAAACTTTGTATATTATCTTTTTTCCCCTTTTTCATAACCACCAAATTTCACCGTAGAAGTTCCAAGCTTTTAATCAAGATGGGGTCAAGAAACAATTATGAAATGATATGTGTTTGAGTCCTTTCTTTTCTTAAAGTTTTCTTAGGCGAAATCTCTTTAATGTTGCAAAACAATACAAATTTTCTAGACATTATTTTTTATTGTATTTTATTTTATTTTTGTAAGAAATATGTAACTCGCGATAATATATAAACAAGGACCGGTACATTATTTTTTTGAATCAGTTAGAATCTTACACCTTGCATCGTTGAGCACGATCTATACTTTTGTGTTCACGATAAGCTTGAACCAATATTGGAGAATTACTGCTCTTGGTCTAGCTGTAGCTGAGTGAAGTGGGAGAAATGGGTAGAAATTTTTCCTTTTGTACGAAAATAGATATATTTTTATATAATAAATAATAACTAATTCATTTTGTAAAAATAAAACTGTAATCCGGTTAATATAAAGATTTAGTGAATTCAACATAAAGTCTACAAGAAATAACATAGCGAAAATTTGATTCACTTGAAATATACAAATTTGTTATATAGGGCAAACACACTTAATCAGTTAAAATTATTGCATGACGATGACATAACTATCTCTGATTATTGAAATAATTTATTACCCCATTATTATTTCTTTAATCACTGATTGTTTCTCATGCATCGCACGGGAGGTACACTAATTTTAAATAAAAGACGTAGGTCAAATAATTCTACATTATTGTTCATAAAGTATTACCAATGTCTCAATATTCTAATGACTACATTATGTCTCAAAATTTTAGTTTATTATATTGCCTGCTCGAACTGAACCAAATATTTTATTATGCCATAAATCTTTCATAAGCAAATCCAATTTCATTTTAAACACTCTTGATAATATATATGGTCGATCCTCTGGTTGTAATCCTTTACTTTGAAGGCAACGAACAATCTCTAGCCATTTTGGATTACATGTAAATGTGATAAATAGATTAAGATATCCAATCCATTTACATATAGCCATGGAATCTTGGTAGTTCTGAAACATCCATCGGGCGTTACCAACATAAGTAGATGGCAAATACATTTTCTGCCCATGCATTGAAGGATTAATATCACCCAGTAGTAATGTATCAGCTAATCTACGATAAAGATCACATCGCAACTCTTTTTGGTGAGTACATACATATACTAATCGAGAGGTCTCTACCATTGTATATGCATCAACCAAAAATTGTTGAAACAATCTTCTAGAGTACAAAATGTTTGGTTTGGTATCAGATGTTTGCTGTTTATTAAATGCTTCCCATAAAACAAATGAAATGGATTTGTTAATATCACTATGTGATGAACAAATATATAATAGGCTGAGAAACTCATACTAGCAAGACGTTCCCTTATTTCAGAAGCTGTTTTTCCAATCAACATTTGACATTCCCTGTCCCATAAAATGAATGTGCAGTCCTTTTTGGTGTCGGTAACCAGAACTTTTACTCTATATCTCGGGGTAGGTTCAGTTGCTCGCAATTGACAGGGCTCACAATACTATCCGCCGAGTGAGCTGTCTAATTTTTTGAAGCATCTTTGACATCCAGTGTATAACCAATCCCCATCAGTTAAAATTGCTGAGATCTGCTCTATAACCCAGTACCATCCTTTCTGAACATAACAAAACCAGTCAGGTTACGAAAACGTAAATGTATTGTTATACCATAATTAAAACTTCTATGTTATTTATATTGAGGCATTTTTTTTTTGGGTATTCAGGTGAACTTTTGGCATCCTGAAATTTCTTGTAAAGCTCAACACTTGTGATATACCATCCTCAATGTCTTTTGTTACTAAACGTGATGACGAAGATAGGATATTAATACTTTTAGTAGGTTCATCATCCGTAGCAAGCCTAAGGGAAAATTGATTTGAACATTGTTAGTCTAAAATCGTTAGACGATTAAAAAACAGTGAAATAATAATATGAAAAATGTAACTTGCTTTTGAACTCATTTATTTTTGGGATTGTTTGATTGAATAGAAGTTTTGTGGCATAGTAGGAATTACATATACCTATATCCTCGTTGAACTTCTTGGAGCGACATAGCTGGACAATGACCACAACATGTTCGCATCATTAGTATCCACTTCCCTAATCATTGGTCTGCATAGTTACCCCAAAGTGTACATGTGATAGTGTTTTTCCTGTACATATAAATGATTAAATAATACATACATATAATTGAACGCAACATGAAATATGGAAAAAGAAGCAAATCTTTGGGAAAAGGGAAAAGAGAATTAGATTTCAACTCTGAATCTTGTAGGACAACATTTACACGTCTTGAAGATACTATTCATGAAGCTGATCTTTGATGTTGTAGAGCATTTTTTCCAACAACTTTCCCAATGTAATATGGGGAGAAAAAATAAAGGTTAAATGTGTGTTGTGTCTTGCTGAATAATAAAGCATATATGGTAGGCACGGAATTACCGAATAGTCCAGCAGCTCGAGAATTGTGAATAACTTCAATTTCTTGGACTGACTTCAAATAAAATATTGAAGGTGTGAAATTTTTATCTCCAACGACAAACACGTCAATTATCTCCGTAAAGTGTAGACGATAATTGTGTTAAGTAATTCTGTATAATCTTGTGTTATCTGTAACAGAAAAGTTACTCAAGTAGTAGATTATATTCTCTCATATCTAGTTTTCATATTTCTGAATATATGGTTGGCCTATTGTAGCTTGAATTCCGGCACCCTGAATGAATAAAAAACACAGAGTTATAGGAATAAAGGTTGAAATGAGGTATAAGCATTGGTGTGGAATCCGTTACTTGTTCATTGACCAGCAGTATTTCGAGAAATCAAATGATACTTTCCTTTATTTTCATTGGGACTGCATATTTTCTACCAATTCGCGCTTTTATAATCCAGTTGGTCCTTGTTTTGTTCAAATCCTTGAGAAGTGTAACTTCCATGTTCAAGCGAAACATGTTCTTTTCACTAGTATTTTTCACGTAGGAAAATAC
>CAVNYN010276283.1:0-19870 GCA_963692815.1 Nyctanthes arbor-tristis | reverse complement strand
GTTACAAACCTTCTTGCTACTGTCTTAGTCTTCCTCATTGTTATCTACTTCCAAGGATTCCGTGTGGTTTTGCCTGTGAGGTCAAAGAATGCCCGGGGGCAACAGGGTTCATATCCAATTAAGTTGTTCTACACCTCCAATATGCCCATTATTTTGCAGTCTGCCCTGGTTTCAAATCTTTACTTCATTTCTCAGGTACATGCATATATATTTTGCAATCATGAAGAAGTTGGACTGACGTGCTTTTCATTATCCTGACTAGCTAATCTCATCTATACCAATCTATCCAGTTGCTGTATAGGAGATACAGCGGAAATTTTCTGGTGAACCTATTGGGGAAGTGGAAGGAATCTGAATATTCTGGTCAATCTGTCCCTGTTGGTGGGCTTGCATATTATATAACTGCACCATCAAGGTAATTATCTTTTTACCTGATCTTTTCTTCTGCACTTATCTATTTATTTTTTTTTATTATTATTATTATTAGTTGGTTGGTGATGTATAAACTTAAAAGGGGACTCTTTGATATTGAAGAATAGATTTGAATTTATACCCGTTAATAACTCGGGTTTGTGATAATTTGTAAAATACATCTTCTTGTGACTAGTAGGATGAGTCAAAAAATGAGTATTATTACTAACAGAGAGCCCCTTCTATAGTCGAAATAAACTCAGTCTGATTTTGATTTTTTTTAATTAATTATTTCCTGATTTATTTCATTATTTTAAATGGATTTATTTAGAATTTTATTTCTCTATTCAAGAAATAATTTTTTATTCATTCTGGGAATATTAATGAAAGATAAGAAGTGTGTATATTCTTTCAATGAAAAATTTTATTAAAAAGGGTTATTTGCAGATCAATCAATCGGTCAGCCAATCTTGTTATTCAAATACAAATTTGACAGATATATGTTTATTACGTGTGATTTAAAAGTTGTTTTTGCTGTGGACTGTACTTCTCTACAATAATGATTACTACTCTTTTGCAGCTTGTCCGATATTGTGGCCAATCCTTTCCATGGACTATTTTATATCGTCTTTATGCTCTCAGCATGTGCATTGTTCTCAAAAACATGGATTGAGGTCTCAGGGTCCTCCGCTAGAGATGTGGCTAAGCAGCTGAAGGTATGATCATGTGCAAATTCAACTATTTTCCTTGATTAATTGTGGACGTCCATGAATTTTGGGAAATGATATTAGTTTCCTCATGGAGTCAAAAGTATCCAATGTTTGACTCGTTTTCTTGTAAAATGTGGAAGTCTCTTTTTCTGAGTCTCGCATATTGGTTTTAGCACTTGCACTTTTAGGAAATTAGCTGGCGTCCAGGGATCAAGATCGATTAGATGATGCTATCTTAACAAATAAGTCGACAATTGTGAGAAGAGGTCATTGATTGTGCAAAACTAATATGGATATTTTCGAAACCTTCAGGAGCAACAAATGGTGATGCCTGGGCATCGGGAATCAAATTTACAGAAGGAGCTGAACCGCTATATACCTACCGCAGCAGCCTTTGGTGGCATATGCATTGGTGCACTAACTGTATTGGCTGATCTAATGGGGGCAATTGGTTCAGGGACGGGTATTTTGCTAGCTGTCACCATCATATATCAGTACTTTGAGACCTTTGAGAAGGAAAAGGCCAGTGAGCTTGGCTTCTTTGGTTTCTAAAGAAACTCACTCTGAGCTATACAGCTGACTCAAGTTTTCAATTTTGGCGAGCTTAGAGATTGAAAAGTTTCTTGTTAACATATACTCTCTACCTTTAGAAAGGAACAGTATGGAATTTCGTAAGTGCTCAATTTCGTTAGTGTTAATTGTGTGATTGTATGATTGTATGAAATAGCGTATGGAGAAGCTTAGAAAATGTTTCCACAGAAAGTTCAGCATCTAGGTGACCCATCATCTTAGGCTGCCGTTTAATTAGACTTTTTGTCAAATTTTATTTGAGGTGACTTTGTTGAACAAGTTTTAGGCCAGCCTGACCATTGGCTCTTGACAGGCTGATTCGGTTTGACCTTTTATTAGCCCTAAACCGAGTTGGCTTAAACTTTTTGAGCTATTCACAGGTAGCTGAGTTGGCTCAATTGGTGAACCTTTATTTTTACTGAAATCTCTGCTACAATTGGAGATTCAATTGGTTTTCTTTGTTATGGTAGAAAAGTGAAGGAGAAAGAAAAACCGCATTGAAAATAACACAGAACCAGATGGATTGTGCAGGAGATTGGTCAAGCGAGCAAAAATGATTACTGTTCTTTACGCTATTTTAACACTTATTTCCATCTAGCTTGAGTATCTAGCTCTTGTAGAACTGCACATGGTTTTCGCCTAGTTTTGGGAAAGTAAAAAAGAGCAATACCATTTCTGGACATTGTCGCACCACTTCTTACCATAAATTCACTTTCCCCTAAGTTTTGCATTTCACTCTTTTTCTTTTCCAAACTAAATATATCTAGTATTAATTTGTCACATAAGGAGCAGTCTTACTTTTGAGAAGTTTTTAGTTTTAATATTTTTTATGACGGTGTACAATGTACATTGTTACTTTGGAGATGCATCAAAGTGGTAGGGCAATTTGATGATAATAATGAAAAAATGTCTTCATATTCCTAGAGATAAGAAGACATAACTTACAGTAACTAAAATAGTCTCTACTTATACTATTTCATTAACATAAGGGTGATTATATTAACATCATATCTTTTACTAACCACACTATAAATTAATTGTACTCAACATCTTTTATGTTTTTAAATCTCTAGACTTACATTATTAACTTATTTCTATCCTACTTTTATTTTTAATATTTTATTATTATGACATTTTGTATTGAATGATATTTTGATTTCTAAAATTTCATTGTAGGAATTGGCTAAAATTTTTAAATAAACAAAAAAATAACATCTAATAATATACTACATATTCTCGTACAATTTTAAAATAGATATTTTAAATATATTTGGTCATAAAACTTTTAAGCCGCGTAAAAGAATCCTATCCTATATTTCATCAACCGAAGGAAGAATTAGTCTATCTACGTGCCATTATCTGATTATTCATGTAATATAACCTGGGTAATAAAATTAAAATGGGCGGAATTCCAGGAGTATAGAAATTTGCTACGTGTATTTTTCTTAATGCCGAGTATATTTGGTAAAGGTGTGTCCTTTGTGTATTTTGAGTTTGTTCCTGATCATTGTAAGATTGCTTTGGAGGTTAGACTTTGAAGTGCCTCTCCGGTTGTAATTGTTCATTTTTAGTGCAATAAAGTGTACCTCATATTTAGATTTGAATTGGAATACTTGTTCATGGGCTTTTTTAAAAATAAATAAATAAATGGGTAAATTAAATGATGCGGGAAAGAGAACCCCTGTGATTTGTAAAGATTATTTATGTCTATGATAATAATACAGATCAGTCTCTTGTAATATGGTGTTAGATGAAAAGGCTAACAAAGTGCATTTGATATCCATAGACATTTTTCCTCCCATCCGCAACCAATATCCTTATTCTTGTGGTTTAAACAAGTTAGATACATCTTAAGTGAGAAGTCTCGAGTTCAAGCTACACCTGGCCCTCTTTTATCTTCCCTTTGTATTAATATATATATATATATATATCATAGAGTCGATATGCATTATTTTTAAGCTCGAAAAAAGATAGGCATTATTTTATTATTTAATACATACGCCAATTCCATGTCAATCTCCAGTGATGTGGCTTAGATAACAATTACAACAATGTGTTTTAATATTCAAATACTTGGTTGATTTTATCATTTAATTTCCTGTTACCATAGCATCAGTTAACGATTGATCTCTAGTCGTGCTATGGACAATATTGGGTTAAAAAAGTTATGGATTGAGTTTGAAGGATAACTTTAAGGTTGAGTTTTTTATTTTATTTTTAAATATCCTAAGAGCATCTCCTCCAAGGGAGTACCAAAACACCATACACGTCCATTTTGCAGTTTTCTCCCCCTCCAAGTCAGGCGGCCAATTGTAACGTCGGAAAGCTTCTTCAACCTTTTCCCCCACTGATACTATTTGGGCAATGGGTCGGGAAAAAAGTTGTAGATGGTATGAAAGTTACATGGTGGGTGCAATTAATGAGTTGAAAATGGTATAAGAATTTCATGTTCCTTCTCAAATAAAAAAACATGAGACAGGAGAGGAAGTCTTAGTTGGTATATTACAGATTAACAAACAAAACAAATCGAGGAATGTTAATTTGAAAAATGCCACATTCAAGGACCCACATTTCTGTACTAGATGCAAATATGGTGGGAAAAAAGTCAATTTCTACTGTGTAAAATTTAACATGACTCAATAATACAACGTACGTACACTCAAATATGTCTCTTTTAGAATTTTAAGAGAAGTGTTAATTTGAAAAATGCCACATTCGAGGACCCACATTTCTGTGTTAGATGCAAAGATTGTGGGAAAACAAGTCTTAATAGATATAGTAATAAGATTATGAATCTTCAATCTTCTATGGTTTAAAATTTAACCGGGCTCAATGATGCAATATATGTACACTCAAATATATGTATGCACACCTCTAAAAATGTCATTTCAAGGAAGATCGAGTCAAGAACATTTAATTAAATACAGAAGAAAGTGTGTAGAAAATTTATACCTAAAATATTTACAAATAGGATTTCTTATAATTTTAACAACCTTGACCACAATCAAGCATAAATAAATATTAGAAAACAAAGCACAAAACTTGGTGGCAATGTTTTTGTCAGGTTAGAGAATGGTGAAATTAGAACACAAAAACCATTAAATGTACTATTTTCATGGTGTATTATTATCATCTTACAATATTTATCCCATCACATACCTCTCATCCATGAAACAATTAACAACGTGCTATCTTCTAGTCATACCACGAAGGGTAAATTTCACAAATAGGTCCCCAATCTTTGTAAAAAATAATAATTTTATCTATAATCTTTTTTTCAAGCATATAGGTCCCCAACCTTTTTAAATATGCACAAAAGATCTTACACATTATTTTTGTCAATTTTCATTGTTCATTTTTCTATAAAGACGAGTTTACCCTTTATTTAAATTTTAAAAATAAGAACACAAATTTTGAAAACTTATTTTCATCTCTCTACCTCTTATCCTTTCACACACTTATATATACTCATCTGTATATCATTTTCTCACATACCTACTTAACACAAGTTATACATACACATTGATCAATATATTATATTTTCCACTCACTTATTTAACGTCACTACCACTAGTATCATAGTCACTTTAAATAATAAACTCTCTGAAATTTAAACCTAAATAAGTAATAAAAATAATTAAGATATGATTGATATTTAAGTCATAAAAACTTAAACGATTAAAAATTTATGAATTTTTCTTACGGAAAAAATTAAAGATTTGAATTATTGGTAAAAAAAGAAGAGGATTTCTTCCACTTTATTTCCACTACAATCTCTCTTATTGCAAATTTTTACATCTAGATATAACTAAAAATATAGTAACTAATTGGAAAAAGCAACAAAGTTTTTCATTCTTTTATTTAAATATTTTAGATTTTTTAAAAGGTTTTTGAACTAGTTTCCCTTTATTTCACATAACTACGGTAAAAATGTCATTGTATAAGCATATAAATGTGAAAATAGATAGAAATTGCTCATATGGGCCTTTTATGTATATTTTTAAAGGTTGCGGACCTATATGCTTTAAAAAATATTAAGGATGAAATTGTTATTTTTTGCAAATATTGGGAACCTTTGTGAATTTACCCAATCACAAAATCAAGAAAAGCAAATAGTGTGTTTGGTATCATGGCCCGAAATTAAGAAATTGTGTCTGGTTGGTAGTCGGTTTATATACTTTTACGTGTAATCATTTTATTTCTAATTATTACTAGCTGTATTTGCATCGAATAGAGGCAAAAAAATACTTGATAATTTAAATAACTAAATAATCATAATTATATTATGTATTATTCACTCATATACACATATTACTGATAATTATAATTTTATTGCGTACAATTTTTTCACTTAACACAAAACTGATTAAATTGTCATTCATGCAACAATATTTAAACCAATAAAAGTGAGAATTAATGAGAAATTTTTTAATATGAATTTAATTTCACGTTGAATGTGCAAGAAACCACTAGTGGTTTATCGTGCAATTTACGTTTCACTAGTATTTTTTTATATTTTATAATTGTATAAATACATTAAAGAAGAAATCATTGGTTCTGTATAAAGACTCTATTTTTTAATCTTTGTAAAAAAGTAAATGAGAGCAAATAATCGGACCGGAGGTAATAAATTAAACTAATATTGTTTTCCTCCCACTAAGATAGGCTTATATTTCTTTTTCGCCCATCTCAAATTACAAGTCGTTTTCTTTATTGATGGGTAGTTGAAATGCTAGTTTACTCTTATGTCTATATTTAATGTGCATGGTTATCAATAAAATAAAATTTTTATTGTGAAATGAGTAGTAAATTAAATGATATATTAGTAAAACATTTTAATTTACATTTCTAACAATATTAATTGAGTTTTCCTTAATCCTAGTTACAAAAAAAAAAAAAAAAAAAAAAAGAATTTGCCTATCCTAGTAGGATGGAGGGAGTATATCATGTTCCCTCTATCTCGTGAAAATAGTCTCAATTTTTTTTGTTTGTCTCAAATTATAGTTCACTTTTATTATTAGTTTTTAAATTTTATTATATGTTCATATTTAATGTACATTGATATCAATAAATAAAAATTGATAAAGTTAAATAACAATTAAATAAATAGACATATTAAAAAAATGTTTATTTTCAAAAATATTAATTAGACTTTTTGAATCTATATGAAAATTGATATGAGACTATTTTAATGGGAGAGGGTATATCGTACAACGCCGCTTAAGTTGACCCCTCCAGGCTTTGGCTAAGGCATATCGAAGATCTACTTCATTTCAGGTTTTCAAGTCTTTTCACTTAATTTTCTCCATTGAAGTTTTGTTCAAGGTGCCTGCTGCGTCCAATATTCTAGGATTCCAACAGAATCCTGTGGACATCAATCAATCAATCAGGGCCAAGCATGACCAATCTTTTCTCATCTAATCGAGTTTTTCTTTTTTATTTATATCACCCAAGTAAAGAGCCAAAATTGGCCCCTCAGAGTTTTTTACTTTTTAATGATTTTCTATGTGCATTTACATTATTAGTGTTACAATTAATTATCTATATAAATAAAGAAGAGAGTTATTAATGATTATTAAATAACACTTAAATAAATTTAATTTAATTATTAATTTATGTCATATTAGTGATTCTAAATAATATTATTAAATTTAATCATTAATTCAATAGTCAAATAGTGGACCAATTACAATTTAATTAAAATAAAATAAAAAAAGAAGATATAATATCATATAAAGTGTTAAGTTTGTTGTTAACGTTAACAATAAAACTAACAACTTGTTAAATTAAATACTTTTAATAACTACTTTAACACCACAAATGTAGATTGTTTTTTGAGTTATTAATTAACAATTTCACTAATAACATACTTTAACACTATCAATGTGAATGTTTTAAGAGCATCTCCAAGAGAGTAAATGAACGAGATAAAAGCTCATTTGCCGTCTTATACACCTCCAATCGGGCGGCAAAGTGTAGCATTGGCCAGCTAATTGTAGCTCACGTTTCTATATTAGATGCAAATATTGTGGAAAAACAAAGTAATAGATAAGATTATATCAATCTTCTATTCTTTAAAATTTAACATGGTTCGATGATACGACATGCGTACGCTAATTGTACACTACAAACAACCTTGACCATAATCAAGTATAAATATTAGAAAACAATGCATACACATCAACACATGGTAGCAATATTTGGTCTTGTGTTGACGTCTCTTTGTTGGAAGACACGTCCAAAACGAGACGATTTTGTCCTCTTTAGGGTCACACTAATAGTAGATGGCCCACTCAAATAGTTGTGAATTCCTTTGAGGGAATCGCGTCCTCCAGAGATTGATCTTCAACTTTGACCTCAAGGGTCTTATGATTTTTGAGATGATTTCTAGGGTGATTCCCTCAAAAGAATTCACAAATCTTGGAGGGGGTCACTTACCATGAGCATACCTCTTAAAGAGGACAAAATTATCTTGTTAGACGTGTCTCTAAAACAGACACATCTACAAGATGATTTTATCCTCTTTGGGGGTCACGCTCATAGTAGATGACCCCCTTAAAGATTTGTAAATTCTCCTAAAGGAACCGCGTTCCCTAGGGATCGATCCATCAACTTTGGCCTCAAAGGCCTTATGGTTTTTGGGATGATCCCTAGTACCACCTCGAGGGCATAATGCTTTTGAGTAGTACTATAGATCATCCCAAAAACCATAAGGCTATTGAGGCTAAAGTTGAGGGATCGATCCTTGGGGGACGTAATTCTCTTAGAGGAATTTACAAATCCTTGATAGAGTCAACCATCATGAGCGTGACCCCCCAAAAAAGAGAAAATCGTCTTGTTACGGGTCTTCGAAAATACACGTCAACATTAAAACATTCGTTTTATTCTTAACGTGTCTTTTTAGAAACACGTAACAAGACAATTTTGTCCTCTTTGAAGGGTCACACTCATGGTGGGTGCAACTCAAGTGATAATAGGGATCATCCCAAAAACCATTTTGGCATTGAGGCCAAGGTTGAGGAATCGATCCCTAAGGAATGAGATACCCTCAGGGATTTACAAATTCTTGAGGGGGCCCATCTGCTATAAATATGGTCTCTAAAGAAGATAAAATCGTCTGGTTACGTGTATTAAAAAATACATGTCGACATCTAGTTTGAGGGTGATGAAATTTGAGAACATAAATCATTAAATGTACCACTCCATTGGGCAACCATTTAAGAAAATATGAGTTTATAAATAGATTTTAAATTCAAATTTTATATAAGTGTCGTCATTTAATTGTATCATGTTAATGTAATAATTAAAGTGATGTAAAAAATCACATCACATCAAATATATAATTTAATAGCTTGTTATCATGTGCCTAAAATTAAAATTTTAAAGTAGGTGATAAATCATGGTGTATATTATTACCACCTGAGAATATTTATCCCATCACATGGGAAAAGTCTATGTGTACATCTCATCCATACATCACATACATCTCATCCATAAACCAATTTTCACATTGAGACCATTTTCATTTTTCCTTTTATTATTATTATTATTATTTCATTTTTCCTTTTATTATTATTATTATTATTATTATTATTATTATTATTATTATTATTATTATAAACCTCGGACCCCATGTCAATATCAATCCAGGTTTTGATCAAATTGACTTATTGTTGATTTGGGCGTCATAAATCTCACCGTCACAATATACAAAATGCAAACATAATAAGTAAAAAAATATAATTTTAAAAGTGTATTTAGCAGCCAAATATACTATCATGTAAAATCATTTTATTATTTTATTTTTCTTGAAATGTAAAAGTTATGAATAGTCAAAGGTCGTGTACACATGTATATGATTTTAGATATGTACAAGGTTGGAGATAATGTATTTTTATTATATAAAGTTGATTTTTTTACCGACACCATACTTTTGACTGCTAGTATTAAATAAAAACATATTTTTAAGAATAATGTTAGGTGTAGATCAAAAACTTACACAATATTTATACACTAGTGGTGGTATAAAAACTTGAGTTGCTCCAAATACGGCAAAGCTCCGCCCTTAATGGAACATAAATTTATCGATGTGCAAATCCGTAGAGCAAGGCAGATTAAGGGTATTTCAGCCCGATCCGCCCTGACTTTGATACGTTTAATATAAAAATAATAGATAATTAATAAATAATAAAAATAAATGAGAAAAAAATTAAATTAAAATTAAAACAACTATAAATTGATCAATAAATGATCACAACCTCGATCCGACTCGATCATTAACCGGATGTGTCTTGATTCGCAATTGAAGGATCCCATAGCAGATCATAGCCGATCCGCCCTGAATTCGCCTCGTTAACATCACTATTATCCACAATAAACTTGACTTGATTTTATATTCTCACATGTCACAATACTTTTAAATCCATAACAATTGCAACAGACACATGCATTTGTATAAAAGTTTATGCAAAAAAATTGTGTAAAAGTAGAATCATTCATTAATTAACGTTGAGCAGATTAGCCGATTGAAAATTTGTTGATTATTACAAACACTTTGTAAACAATTATTTGTTGCAAATTGTTTGAGTAAATCCAAAATCGAGTGCATGGATTTGGTAGCTAGCTGAAAAGAAGATGAAAAATTACAAATTGTTAGTTGAAAATCATCTAGCATCATCTATTAGGCATTGAGACGTGTTACTTTCTCTCTCAATTACTTATTGGGTGATTTGGTGTGTCCAAATATAATTTTTAGCATTAAAATTTCAAAACAAAGTTAGATATCTCATGGGTAAAAAAGTCACATTAAAGTCATTTGTACGCAACAAGTCACTTAGTAAGTAATCAGGTAAGACAAAGAAGCATTAGACATTTGGCACTGTAGTGTTAAAATCGGAGAAAAATATATCTTCATGTTAATGCATGTAATTAGTAGCCAGATCTGCTTTAAAAAAAAAAAAGAAAGAAAAATAGCGAGATCGGTAGGACCGGAGTCTACACTAAAGAGGATTATTTATTTAGACTGAGAATTTTACTTATACAAAAAATTTTTACTTTTTGAACGGTTAAATAAACACCAATCATAAATAAACATTTTGACGTAGATCTTTCGTTCTTTCTTTTTATTAGAGTCAGCATTTAATTTTTTATGTTTGATTTCCTTTTCTTGAGATAGACCAAATCTGTGGTTAAAGGTTGTCTCAATTTGTTATTAAATATTAATTGCACTTTCTATTACGTATGATGTTGTGATTATGACTGATAACCACAATGAAAACATGACATTATGATGTTTGTTTCATGCCCGATTATATATCGCTTTTATGGGAAAGAAAATACTTTTAAATACTCATTCACAGAAATTGTTTCAATTATTATGACACTTTTGAGAGACGCTTGTTGGAAAATTTTTGTGTTCTTCATATTTATCAGAAAGATGAATTTTTAATTGATGTAACAAAAATATGATATTAAATAATAAGACCAATAAACTGTATACTGTATTGATACGAGACTCACTTCCCTTTTTTTCTTTTTTTTTTCTTCTTTTTATATTTTAAGAAAAATATGAGACTCACTTTGTTAAACTTATCATTTAATTTCGCATTATTTAAAAAAATCATTTAATGTCACATCTCACAATAAGAATATAAGAATATCTTCAATACATAGTAGTAGTCATGGAGATATGTCACAATTGACAAAAAATGCTTATTTGGTACATTAAATGCTTAATATTATCTATGACAATGTCAAGTATTAATTTATCTAATCATTATACTTTTCTTACTTCCTCTTTTCAAAATACTCTCTTACTTACTATTTCCAAAATACTTCATCCATTCCATAAAAATGGTCACAGTGTCCTTTTTTTCCTCAAATTATTTTCTACTTTTGTTAGTTAGTTTTTTTAATTTTCTTATGTTATTTTATTTAATGTGCATTGATATTAACAAATAAAACTAGTAAAGTAAAATTGAATAACAATTAAATGAATGAGTATATTAGGGGAAAAAATTATAAATTTCACTTCTCCAAGAACATTAACTGAGCTTTCTTAAACTATGTGAAAAATAATACTAGACTATTTTTATGGGACGGATAGAGTATTTAATAATAATTTACCAAATATACAATTTACACATTGTTGCATTGAAGATTTCATTAAATGTAATGTCAATATTCTTTGTTGCATATACACTGTCAACATTATTGTATTAGAAATGTTTATAATATATGGTTACTTTGATTAAGTAACACGAGCTCAATCTGTAGCCACAAGGCCGTAAAAGTCAGCGAGAGTCAAAGGTCAACAAAGGTCAACAGGTATAGGGTTTTGGAAATAGAGCTTGAACGCCTCACCTGACCCAACGACCTGGCGACCTCACGACCAGAAGGGCCGAAGACCTGATTTAGGGACCTGGGATGGACATCTACTCCAGCACTTCTACGGTCCAGGGCGTCTAAGCGCCAAGACATTGAGCTAGTATCGCCCCAACATAGCGCCACGACTTAGCGAGCTAGCCAATTGGATAACAACATCCTAACCCACGTGGGAAATCTTATCACTTACGGCTGATGGAACACCAGTATTAAATGAGAAACGATGGTTACTTGCCTCATGCATGGCTTAAACAGTCATTAATAAAAAAGTGGAGGATTAAATCCTGCCGATTGGACACTTGCGTCATTCTTGTGGGTCCGGTGTTAAATACATGCAATCATTATCCACATACAAATAAGTAAATGTACACTATAAATAGAGGCAAACACAAGTGAGAAACGGTTGGACACCGAAATCTCACTCTTCTTGTCTTTCACACATTTATAGTCTTTCATTTATTACAAATACTAAAAACATTCCTTGCCTTTTTCTACATTTACTGCTTATTCCGATTTAAATACAAATTTCCCACGAATATAAATCTTGTTTGTTGAGTCGAAAGTTAAATTTGACATCAACACAATCAATAACGCATTAGAAGACAAAATAAGTTTGGCTACCGATTATAGCACAAATTTTCTAATCCCTATACGGGGAGGAATTATTTAGAGACACTAAGTGTCTCTGTAGATGAGAAGACGACACATACACTGGGTATTTCTCTTGTTTGTGTGATATTGATATGCCAAGTCCATCACTACAACAAGAGGCTATAGATTGTAAATGTGTCACATGTGTCAGTTTATAACCAATTACAATAAATTTTGTTTATAATCGATAGCCAAGCAGGGTCTTACCACAGGAAAAAAGTCCAGTATTCTATGAACTGCTGAACTCGATACTCCTGACCAATTAGATATCTATATGTGGATTTAAAGGGCTCAATTTGTTATTTAACTTGAGTCTTGAATCTCAAATGTGAATCTTTGATTAGTCTAGAGTACTACCGTGTGCTCAACACTCTTATAATACTGGAATTTTTTCCGTCATACCACATACCTTTTTCTCTGTTTTTACGTGTTAACTAATTGAAACAATAATGAACTGACACGATGATAGGAGTGCGGGACTACCCAACGGCTGTAGCATCCAGTTTTACTCAGGACTTGCATTCTTATAAATGCAGCTATTACGGCCTTAACCACATTTCGAACCAACCCCTGACTACGTCCGCACCTCTCTCAACATCTATAATAAAAAGGCGAAAAGAACCGACGAGGAAATGTTGTCTTCTTCTTTTTCTCTGAAATAATACTATGTAGCATCAGTGGTGCTTGACAACAGTCTATGTGGCAATTAATATGGCATTGAATGTAAGTGAAATTAAATACATGAATAAAGGACCCACTTGATTTGACTTATCATTCAATGTCATATTGATATGGTGCTAAGCAAATGTAGTACTAAATAACATTACTCTTTTCTCTGTCAGAACCCGCTTCTTCCATACGAGATTGTCAACTTACACAATTGTCCTCCAAGAGTTTCGAATTTCCAACCTGTATTAATGTTGGAGTATCAGAAGAAGTCGGGATAAATTTGTCAAGATACATCAGCAAGAAGGATAGATATTATTTGTCCCCACTTTGGTATTGTTGTTGTGTTTTTATTAATTTCCCAATGTCTTTCCTGTCTAAACATTTTCTCAATCAAATTCCTATTGTTACCCCCCCCCCTTCTTCTCTCTCTCTCTCTCTCTTTTCCTGCTCTCTGTTTGAAGCTCTTATTTTCTTCCCATAAACACACAGCCTATGAAAGGAAATCTCTTAATCTTCTTTCTTGAAGGTTAAACCTTAATCTGAGTTCATCAGTCGAGAAATCCCAGTGAAATTGCAGACTTTTCCTCCCAATGTCAGACTTTTGATTAAAAACAGGGGAAGTTTCTTTCTCATGTGGCCGTGTTTCAGGTTTGCGAGAAACCATTCTCTGGAAAATATGTGTTTACGCGTTTATTTTAGTCAATTTCTTTCCATTATTGGATTCTTCGTGTTATAGAAACAGCCGTGCAAGCATTTCTTTAGTGGTTCTGAACTTGCACCTTGAAAAGATTTGACTTTTGTAAATTTTTTTTTTCTATTTTAAAACAAAATCTGTCAGAATTTACGCTCTTGTTTATATTTCTAAGGTCTCAAAACGATATCCATTTTTGTTTCTTTTTTCAGTAAGCATTTCCTTATTTCCTCCAAAATCCTCTTTACAATTCTGGTTCGTATTGTTCTGTTTATGACAAACGGACACACCATGTATAAAGCTTTGGTTTATTGTTACAGAATTACAGCGGGCAATAATGGTGTATTCCCCGTCATCTGGATTCACACTTGCGTGAAAAGAAGCTGAAATTCTGCAACTTTTCTGGATTTCTTGGAAGGTAAATTTCAATTTTTCTTCGTAACAGTCAGATTTTGTCCGTGTGAACTGGGATACAGACTTTAGAGAACTCAGCTTTTGTCTGTATACCAATTATTCAACTTTTTTATTGCCTGTTGAATTCCCTACGTTTATTATTTAACATGATAAACCTTTTCTTTATTTTGTGTGCCACGTGAGACTCGTGTGGACGAAGAATGTCTTGACGGCAGTGTCACGTGAGTGAATGTGGGTTCCAGTAGCTGGGATATCATATATGTATATTGGATGGGTAGACCAGTGTATATTCAGTTGATGTCAAGAAAGAGTCATGCTTCATAGAAATGTTTTTCCTTTCATTGCTTCCAATGTATAATACATATAGCTTCTTGCAAGAGAATAATTGAGGAGAGATGAATTTGCGCGTAAATATGCGGTTCAGACGAGTTTTTCTCCTTTGTCTACTTCCCCGGTGGGGCAGTGGCAGGGCAGGAAGGTTTCAAGATGCTATATTTGGAGTCCAGTGATTCCTTTGAGATTAGCTACTTGTGATCGCGTACCTGTTGTGCTTTTACACATTGATGATAGTATGTGCCGATTGAGCCTTGTAGGATGATGCATAATAATGTGTTAATATGTGGGGTGTGATTAAATTCGAAGGCAAACCGTTCGTCTTGACTGGCCATCGTGAATGGAGGATAAGATTTCCCCACGAGTGCCTAAGATTGAAATGCGTAGACTACTACCCTTTTATTGTTGCAGAGAGCTCACGTTTTGCTGGATGGAAATAAAAATACTAGACAACTATGCCGTATGAATATAATTGGCACCCCCGTTAGGCATTACCCATATAATATGATCGGTTCAAATATATTTTTTTTTTCGGCCTCATTTTGTGATCTATCCAGCTGTCTAGGACAATGAAAGAAACTATTTCCCTGCTAGTTATTGGAATCATCCACAGGCCATTATAATGGATTCGGTATTTTATAAGGTTCTGTCCTTTGAGAATTAAGTTTTAGTATTATATATGGTCAACTTGCCAAGGGGAAATAGAATATTCACAACAATAGTAACCTTACTTTTCAAAAGCTGTTCTATACTTTTATTCCTCCAAATAAACAGTTACCGACTTTATTCATGTCGGTCGCCCTAGCACCGTCCAACTTTGCACATTACCGGACTTGACTGCATAATGAATGGAATTTTAGATATGTGATATACGTCTTTTCACCGCGTCCTTGTACCTATATTCTTTACTGGTTATATTCCACTTTCTCAAGCTTTGAAGTCCCAAAAAGGAAAAGATTCATATACTTTGTGTTGCCTCGGTTTGAGAGTTGTAGCAATTGGCTTTCTTTTTTCTTATAACATGCTCATTGATCATTACCCATAGCCGTTGTGTTCATCATCATCATCATCATCATCATCATCATCATCATCATCATATATTTCATTCTTTTTCTGACTTTACATCAATGTTGCTGTCATAAACTTAATGTTTGAAACTCCATGTGATCATATCATTTCAGGTTTTTCTTGCTACAGATGGTTTCAGTCAAGCGATCGGCAGTTACCCCAAGTAAAAGTAGGTTGGTTCGCACTTTCTCTAAGATTTTGCACCTTGGAGAGGGGATAGGGAAAAGATCAGGCGAGGAAATTCTGAAGACTACATCAGATGAGAAGATAACAAATGACGTGATCAAGAATACGAAACTTTCCCCTGATGATGAATACGAGGAGATTTGGGATAGGGCAGTGAAGGAAGCTTTTCTTTCCAAACTGTTTGCTAGCCTTTCTACTGTTAAAGCTGCATATGCCCAGTTGCAGTTTGCGCAGTCGCCTTATGATGCTGATGGGATCCAATATGCAGATCAGATCATAGTTTCCGAACTAAAGAATTTGTCTGAATTGAAGCAGAGTTACTTGAAGAATCAATTGGAAGAAACATCTCCAGAGGCTACTCAGATTTTGGCTGAAATTCAGGAGCAGAAGAGTCTGTTGAAAACTTACGAGATTATGAGTAAGAAACTGGATTATCAGCTTAAGCTTAAAGACTCTGAAATAACTTTTCTTAAAGAGAAATTGGCAGAAGCCAACAGAGAAAACAAGTCGCTTGAGAAGAGATTAAATTCAAGCGTACAGTTAGCCGTGCCTGATGGTATCCGTTTATCCGAGTTAAGACCCAGCCATTTTATTGCATATCTCGGCCAGTCGATAAAATCAATTCGGGGTTTTGTGAGATTACTGATTGGTGAGATGGAATTAGCAGGGTGGGATTTGGATGCTGCGGTTAGTTCAATTGAACCTGGAATCATTTTCTGGAAGCCAAACCACAAATATTTTGCATTTGAATCCTTTGTTTCCAAGGAAATGTTTGATGGTTTTAATCACCCAAATTTCTCCGTCCAATGTGCTTCCATGCCTGAGGAAAAACGACGGCAGCTGTTCTTTGACAGATTCCTAGAGTTGAAATCCGTTAGACCAGCTGACTACTTAGCATGGAAGCCTAAATCCAAATTTGCAGCCTTTTGTCGCACTAAATACTTGCGACTCATTCATCCAAAGATGGAAGAATCTCTTTTTGGCAATTTGGATCAGCGGAAATCACTGAATTCAGGCGAATACCCAGAAGCACCCTTCTTCCTGTCATTTGCAGAGATGGCTAAGCGGATATGGCTCCTACATTGCCTGGCCTTATCTTTCAGTCCTGAAATCTCCATCTTTCAAGTGATGAGGAAAAGTCGGTTTTCTGAAGTTTACATGGAGAGCTTAAGTGACGAGGCCTTCTTGTTATCAGATGGCACACCCGAAACTGACCCGGTTGTGGCATTCACAGTGTTCCCAGGATTCAGGATCAGTAAGACCGTCATTCAATGTCAGGTTTATCTTCACTGATCGTGGTAGATTTTACAGTACTCGATAGTGCTAAAGAAGAAATGGATGTTCGAATCTTGTTCATGGTACTGTGCAGATAAAATTAAAAAAAAAAAAAAAAAAAAGGAAAGAAAAAATCTTCATATTCCCACCTCCTACCTTCTGGTCTGTCTAATCATCCTTGAAGCACGCCATTAGCGCGATAATTAGGCTCAAAATCTGGTCCCTACCTACAACAGCAAAGTTCTCTCCCTCTTATCTGGGCTTGATATCTTTTAATCATTTGTGGAGAATGATTATATGAACTTTTTGTTATTTTTTTCCTTGTGAAAAGGAAAGTGGGAGCCTCTTGGACTCTTGCAAAATCAGTCTCAGGAAATTCCTTTGCTCTGTATTATACCTTTCGAGTGTTGGCCATTTTTGTTGGCATTCGTTCGAGGATGCTGCAGCTGTAAACGGTAGAAACTTTGTTGATATGAATCATTTTGCTTGTGTCAAGTATTCTTTAACTATTTGTATATCTATTTCTAGGATTGATTTGGAAGTTTCATTTATTTTATTACAAGCACATGCCACATAACAAGGGATAAAACATGGTTAAGAATTATTCTTTAACACATGAATCTCAAAAATCTAAGTTATCTTGGTCCTGAGAGGACCGAGTTCACCAGATGGGTTGAAGAATCTTGATTTTCTTCTTGTACAGAATAAGGATAAAACAGGGTTAAGAAGCTATAATTCGTGACCGGTTCCAAATCAATTCCTCCCTCTAGAAGTTTCACCACCATGGACATGGAAGGCCGCCTGTTGAAAGGTTGCAGGCAACGAATAGCAATCTGTAAAACCTTCACTGCTTTGTCTGTGTGACTCTGTAACTCCTTAATGCAGCTGTCAATTTATCAGAAACTCGACTCTCTTCTACCTTACTTTTCAGTTCATCAATCAGGTGCTCACTTTGCACCAGTGTTGAATTCTTCCGCCCACAAACAATTTCCGGCATTACTATCCCAAAACTGTAGACATCAACCTTTACTGAGACATTTCTTCCAGCAATCACTTCTGGGGCCATGTAACCTGGAGTTCCCTTTGGCATTGTGGAAGTGTTGGTTTGATCTCTCTCAATCCATTTGGCCAACCCGAAGTCTGCAATCTTGGGATTAAATTCTTGATCGAGGAGGATATTCTGAGGTTTGATGTCAAAATGTATGATATTGGGATTGCAGTGTACATGAAGATACTCAAGACCTTTGCAATCCCAACAATGATCTGTTGACGGATTTCCCAGTTTAGGGCTTCTGTTTGGTTCCTTTTGAATATCCACTTGTCCAAAGATCCGTTGCTCATGTACTCATAAACCAGAAGCATATTCGAACTTTCAGCACAGTATCCAATCAATCTGACTAGGTTAAAATGATGAATGCAGCCGATGGTCTTGACCTCTGCCAGAAACTCTATTTTATGATGGTGTTTCAACCTTTTGACAGCAACTTTAATGCCATTTTCTGTTGTTCCTTGGTAAACTGAACCATAACTTCCCTCGCCAAGCACCATCTTAAAATTCTGTGTAGCAAGCGTCAACTCTTCCAAAGTAAACATTTTCAGCAAAAGGGACGCTAGAACAGATCCATTCCCCTCCATATCATAAGCTTTCAAGGAATGCTTCTTTCTCCACAGGAAAAAACAAGAAGACCCTCCAAGCAAGAGGATGGCTGCCAGGAGAGCAGGTAGCAGTATAACTAGTTGATAGCGTTTTTGTTTCCTTTTGTGCCTTTGAACCTCGATAAAAGTAATTGCATTATAACGGAAATCTAAAGTGCCCATGTCCACAAGTGAAAATACATCAGACAGTAAGCTACAATTGCCACTGGTGATCTGATCTCGGTACCTGAATAGAGCCGCTTTGCAAGAACAGTTTTTCAAGCACGAATCCTTGCAGAAATCTTTAGTCACAGAGGAGAATGTTAACCGAAACCTGAAGTAAGTAGTGTTCTCGATCCAAAAAAGTCTGAAGTTGTGTTTCTCTGCAAGATGTTAATGGAGTGACTTGTTCACAACCGAGACTTGGTTCAGTCAAATTTACCTGCCTAAAGAACAATCCTTTGCCTCTTCCTTCTCCAGGACAGGTACATTTGCCTCTGTTGCAAGTTGCAAACCCCATATTTTCCACACACCAGGGGGTATTGACAACCACCATACTTTTCATCTTTCAAGAGATCAGAGGCCAGCGTTTCCTTGTAGCCCTCAATAAACTGGGAAAGATTCAGGTGACCGTTGGATTCCAGTCTTATGTACTGAAAATCCTTAGTATGTGCCTCGTAGGTTACAAAATTGCCAGAGCGGTGCATGGTCATTATCCCAAAAGATTCAGACACATTGCTTGTACCAAAATTGAAAATATGGCTGTAATGCTGAGAAGGATCTGCAAAAACATAAGCACGGACAGCACCATTTGTTGGATGGAGATAGAAAGATCCGTTAGCCAAGTTATATCTGGACTTGGTAGAAACGATCA
>CAVNYN010276279.1:0-23677 GCA_963692815.1 Nyctanthes arbor-tristis | reverse complement strand
TATTTGGCATTTATTCATAAATCAACATCTTTTCTTCTCCTTGAATGCAACATCTTAGAAGCTTCACAAGATTTCAGTGCTGAAGTTCAACTATACAAGTAACCTCATTCTTGAATTCATCTATTCCTCGGACAGAATTTCTCGACGACCGTTTGACAGCAATTTCCTGCCCGTTGTCCAGCATGCCCTATTATTCAGATTCATACATGTCAAAGAAATTTTTTTGCACATTTACTTCTTTCATTTATTGTACATTCAGTTGGAGGTCAGGTCTTATATCACCTCTCCTGGGTTGTACTATTTTTGGTATATTAATAAAAATGGTAGGGGGATTCCAAACCCCCCACTAGCTAGGTAAGATAGAAGCCTAAAAATGACATTGCGGCCAAGTTAGTGCTTTGATTTAAAAAAGAAAAAAAAATTTGCACCTATTCATTCAAAATCATTTTCTACTCACTTTTCAAGTGACTTAGTGCAATATTGCTATCTTTTGAATTCAAGACTTCATTTTGAGTTTTGGCACCATACAAACAACTGAGAGCATTGATTGTAAGTGTTTTTTGTTCCATGTTATATTCAAAAAACTTCATCTTACCTTGTAGACAGGTCCAAATCCATCTTCTCCAATCTTGTTGCTAATTGAAAAGTTACCAGTATCTTTAATTATTGTATTCAAGTCAAATAGTGGTAGGTCTATGTCTTTGCTGTCATATTTATCATCGTGTCCCAAGCCCCTTAAAAATTTAAGGGAATAGTTGAATGTGAAATTATAGAAAAAAGCAAAAGTCTGCTTATCATTAGTATGGATATGCTAGGCTTTCTTAATTTTATCTCTGAAAGATATAAGTAAATTTTGCCTACCTCCTTCCAGTCCATCGTTATTCTTCTTTCTTTGAAGATAGAGAACAAGACCCAGATAGATCAGAACCATACTACTCAACAATGATAAACCTACTATAAGACTTTCTCTTGTCCTTGCTTTTGACAGTGTAGATTCTTTTTTTGGCTCAGGCACTGTAAATTTTGCGATATTGTTTTTCAATAATGATGCAACCTTAAAAGTGATAATATAAGCTTATTGTTGATTAAAGTCTTACCTAATTCTGAAGAAGCCATTCTAATGTAGATATCCTGCCCTTGTCGTATCTGTCTGATGTTGATTAGGTCTCCAAACCAACGTAGGCATCCACTTCTCCCGTTGCTTATATCTAACGGACTATAAGCCGTACAAGAGCAATTCTTTGAGCAGACAGGCTTGCATTCATCGAGGGTCATCGTCTTGTTAGACAAGGAATATCGTGTGTCTGGCAATTTAAGATCAGAATACTTGATAAATACATCTCCCTTTAGACAATTTAAGGGAGTTCTGCGAACACACCCCTTTGATCAATCTGAACTGTTCCAACCTTCTGGATCTTTGGGCAAAAATTTATCTAAAAAACCACAAACAGGAAAATTTGCAATATCACAACTACCATATGCACCACACAATTGATAAGCATCACAGTTATCTGTTGGAGCAGTAATGTAAACCTACCACCCCAGTCCATCAACCCATATGAAGCGCTTTGAAACACCACCTAAACTTGAAAGACCACCCACACTCAATGTAACCCGAGAACTAACTGATGAGATGAGATCATAAGTAAAGTACGCTTCCTTTTCAGTAAGAACTACTCTGTATTTGTAAATAGAATTTTTCTTAATGTGTGTACCACCCCACTAAACCTAAGTCCATTCCAAGGTCCACTTTTATATTTCACAGCTGAACCTTTTTTCAGGATACTTTGCGGATAGCCAGGGAGCAAGATTAGATGTAAAGTCTCCTGATGATGGGTCATCGTTGTTCTTCCATGCTGATAGATAGACCTCTGTTCCAGTTACAAAGCTCCAATCAAACTTCATTCCTGGTAAAAACGTATCAGTTGCATGACTAAAACTCTACCAGATGAAGTTCTGTGGGTCTTCATCATTTGCATCTTTCACAACAGATTTCCCGAGTCCAGCAACTTTGCAACCGGGGGTCTTAACTGGTCGCATAGGCGGTCCTGAGGGCATGCGAGTGGTGCAACCGCATAGGGCCTCAAAATTATAGGGGCACAAAAAATATTTTTGTTATAGGCATTACGTTAATATATTTTCTAAAAAAACTATTTTAAAATCTTAATCATTATTGGGGCACCACTTTTTATAGGCATGTACAAAGTTATAGGGTTAAAAATTAGATTCTATTTTTTTTTTTTTTGTTAAAAGAAAAAAAAAGCCCCTCTTTAATTAGTTGTTTGTCAAAGCTCAATTAAAGTTTTTAAAAAAAATACCACAAAGGCTAAGAAGTAAAAAGGAAAACATATTATTACTTTCTACTTTCCAGAGATGGAGAAAAATAAATTACAAACACCATATCGTTTTCATAGTTAAAAGAGAAATGAACAAAATTTAAATCCATTAAGTGAAACACTCTTCAGTTGTCTGGCTGCATCAGTATCTTCATTTGATTGGTGTTCTATTTTTATACTTCTATTTTTCTTTTTTTTTCCATTTATTTTACTTAATTGCTTTAGTATTTTAAGTTATAATTCTTAAACTTATAAAAGAATTTCTCCGAAAAAATCATAAAATTGAAAATGCATCCTAGAAAACAAGCATCTGATCTGACAAAATAAATAAAATGAGAAAAATTGAAAAGATAATAGAATTTCAAAAGGTGCTCTTGCGTGATAAATAAGTAACAAACACTTCAGATGAATAGATTGGTGTCGAAGAAGAATCAAGAATGGGGCACCATTTTATGTTGCCGAACAGGGCACCCAAATTCTTAGGGCCAGCCCTGACTGGTCGAGACGTATTAGAAGACCAGATGATGCTACAGCTACCATTAGCATTGTTAAGAATAACAAGAAGTCCAGAATCTAAAACCTGTAACACTCCTGATGTGTTGGTGAGAGGAGTATCTGTATTGGCAACCCATATTACAGTCCTATCTACTTGGTTCTTGTAGTACCACATGCCCATATATCTTTTCGTGGAATTTCCAGGGCTGAAAAATCCCAACTCGACCCTTTCCCTTGAAGAAATGATGGTCTCACCATCTCTAAGCATCTGTGTAGTGGTTATAGCACCCATTCCACCGGAAATATTCAGCAAGTACATTAAAAATGTTACAGCAAAAAGTAAGCAGAAATCTCTGTTTGGTATCATTTTCCAGCTAGAATAAATAATTTTCTTCCAAACTTTCTTTATATGGACATCCAGCATCACTCTGTTATTATCTTCCAATGGTTGGTTCATTTTTGGCTGGTTGCTCTGAGTATGACATTTATATTAAACATCTGAGTTATCTTAACTTGGTTTAATGATTATTGACATATTAAAAATATTACAATGTCAACATCTTGCTCCAAGTTTCTGTAGTGATACCCGTTATTTACACATATGCTTCGTTGATGTTAAGGATACTAACTTTTAAAATTGTTGTCTTGTTATAAATACTTGTGAATTGATAATCTTTTACGGTTTCTTCAATATATCTTCAATTCATTTATTATAGTTGTTTAAGGCATCTCCGATGGTCTAACAAAGTTGATGTGGTATAGGATCAAAACAAGAGAATGTCTACCACAGCCTCGTCTATTTACATTCTCTCACTTCTTTTTTAATTGCTTCTTGTAATTCACAATAATGTTGCAAATATATGCCTGCACTAATTTGATCGTAGTATGCTATTAGGTTAAGATTGGGTTCAATGAGGTATGCAAACGGAACCTCAAAGTCGCTCTATTTGTTATTATACTGGTACCGCACCTGTCCGTTGCATGGGAGGGCACATACTATGAAATAGAATTTCATGAATTTTTGACAATGATAAATAATGTAATGTATGTTCCATTGTACTTTAAAAAAGAAAAGAAAAATCATGAATGCATTCACTAAGTATGTGATGATAGATTCAATGATATGCACCCCTTCTTTAATGACTAGATTTAATTATTGCAGTGATAAATCATGAAAATACTATACGTCTAAATAATACATAATTAGTGATCTTCACAACATACAGATATAAATGTAAAATTTTGAATACGTAAACAATAAAAATCAACTTAGAATATACAACATTATTATAAAATAAACTTCTCAAAACAATCAATCACATAAGATGGAAAAGTAAATGCTTAAAATTCTATTCCGTCGTACTAAATCATTTTTTCCACAAACAGATAAAAGAAACTCCTTTTATCAATGCAATGAACTCTTTTTATCATGGATTGACCATACAGAATAGGGGGTGGTAGTTATCCTTTTACTCGAAGAACTGCAAATAGAAAAAATAAAAGAACTAATAATCTCCATCATTCATACTAATGTATAGACAAATTCCAAGACAAATAGACTTGATAAAATTCTTAAGTTTCATTACATTTATCTTGACTCCAACAAAAGCAATGCATATGTGATCTGACAAACAATTAATCTATGTATGAACTCAAACAATGTCTTATCTTTATAGGAATTATTATTGCCAAATTTATGTACGGGGGGGGGACACCGTGGCTCTAAATAACTTGTTGCAAGAAATACCTACTATGATCAACTCACTAGGTGTTGAATAATTTATCATCAAAAATAAAATGAATATATAGCCACTTCATTTGTCGTTCATCCATGAAAAAAATGGATAGCACCTTAAAGAAATATGAATTACAAAGAATCAACTTTACTAAACCAAAAAACAATGAACATTTGATTACCTGAAGACTAACCCTTACAATCTGAATATATGACAATGACTACTACATTTGATCCATTCAAATTATATAACCTATTACACATAGAGAGTGAAAAACGAACTAAATATACAATAAACATGCATATTAAAGTAAATATAGTTAAAGCAGAAGACAAAGGAAATAATCACACTTAGAAAAACTTGGAAAAACCTGATTGAGCCGAGGAACTAATCACATGCAAGGAGTTGAACAAACTTTTTTTTTAAAGGAATTATTAAACACAAATATCAATGTGGCAAATGAATTACTAAGATACAACAGTAAGAAAGAAAAGCTATTGCAAAAAAAATAATAATAATCATAATTATTATAATTAAAATAGTAATAATCATTGAAACTGTGTTTCTTAATTCCCAACAAAATCCGATCTCAACATAAACGGCCACAGAAACTTTTGCCCCAAAAAAAATTAATTAATTAATTAATACAAAACAATTAAAAGCGAACAAGAGATACCTGTATATCTTGAAGCACCATTTCAACGAAAGATATCTTAGATGAATCCTGCTTTGACGGGACCAACATTTCTTTATGATGCGAATGAATATTGCATTGTGGAGGTCTATATCATCGTCCACAGCACTCAAGGTAATCAGTTTTGGGGCCATTGATAAAAAAAAGAAATTGAAACAGTTAGCAAAAAAATAATACCAAAATAAAAAAAATAATCAATCATTTCTGTTTAAAAAAATAACATAGCCAAATCTATATATACATATCAAATTAGTGTTCCGTCAATAAATTGAGTATGGAAGCTTGAATTAAGGGATTTCAGAATATTAAAGAATTAAGGAAATTTCAAATAAATTCTTTACTTACCATAATGTGTAGAAGACAATGGAGTAAGGAAATATTGATATTTCCTCACTCAGATTATACAAAACGTGCTGAAGATCAAGATCCGTCGGTAGACAAAAAGCGCACGGACTCTAGGTTACTACTTCATATGAGATAACTTTATAAGCGAATGGCACGAACGAAATCGATGACCATAGAACATTGGAGAATAGCATAACACAATATTTTTTATGGAAAAATCAATTAAATCAAGGTATATTAAGGAAGAAGAGGGCTATGTATTCTCAGTGGAAATTGGAAGAAAACAGAGAGTTATATTCGGGAAGGAGTGGAGAGTGTATGGATAAACATTATTAAAAAATGGAAAAATATATTTGGGAAGAAGTGGAGTGCGTTTTTTAGATAAAATTGGGGGAATCATATATTATTTAAAAATGGAAAAATATATTTGGGGAGAAGTGGATTGCGTATTGTTAGAGAAAATTGGGGGAATCACATATTATTAAAAATTGGAAAAAGAAAAAAAAACAATCAATCAATATATAGATTAAAAAAAAAAAAGTACCACTAGTTTCACACGAGAACTTTCAGCGGGAAAAACCAAAATCGCATTAAAGCGCTTTTGTATATTAATAGATTCCATCAATATCCCAATTCCATTCATTTAATAACCTTTTTTATCATTGACATAACATATTTCGTCTATAGTCTATACCCTTCTTTTTTTTCTATATATGGGAAGTTCAAAATTCATTATATAATATATGCTAGAAATTGCCATAGAAAAGAAATATAAAGGAGGTCTAAATGATTTTTTGATCTTTTCCAGAAATAATCTAGTGTTTTTATGCATGAAAATCAATTCAGTTGGTGTGGTTGTGCTCTATTATGTATTGCTGACAGATTGATAACGTAGCAAGTAATGCAAAAAAAGCAATTGAAAAACAAGGGTGACACCCTTAAATATTCTAAAATTTCTATAATTTCTATATTACCTGGGAAACGGCCTTTTTGAACATTGCAATATATAAAAAATTTTAATAAATAATAAACTATTTCGGTCAATATATTTTCCCGAAAAATAATTTAAGGCGGATAGAGTTTATTTTTAAAATGCCAAAATATATTTTGTATTATAATTTAATAAAATCATATACCGAACAACAAATACAATGCGATGTAACTACACAGTGATCACACCATCCTCTATGGTGTCTCATGTCAATCAACATGCCACATGCATAATCTCATCTCTATCATCTAACTCAAATGGGTGCAAATGGCATGCAACATTACATGTTCAATAACATATGTCTCAATAGTGCCAAATATGTCATGCTCAATCTTGATGTCTCATATCAAAGGTAACATCATAAACCATTATAGGGCATGATAAACATTTAAATATCACGTTGCCACATAAGAGCACATAATGACATGCCTCACCCCGAGTAGCACTAATAGACACAAGGAGTGAGGTGTGCCAACAGTAGATACCAACTAGAAGTTGACCTGACATCAAAGCAATTGACTATGCACACTAACTTATAGAAATTTTGGTATTATCTCCTCTACTCTTCCGATCTGTACTTGATCAACCTAATATAATATAATCTTATGTTCACCTTTCCAATAGACAACCAAACTATATTACTTGAGAAATCGAACCAGTCTAGTACAAAAGAGAACAACCAAAAATTTTACTTAATTTACAAAAGTAGTACTACGAAAGATGTAGTGAGCCCATCTAGCCATTTGTTTACATCTGTCATAAAATGATATGCAAAACGAACATGTATCCAAAAATAATGACTACATGAAGGTGGCTCATACAAAGTACTATCAGATGGATTTGTCTTCAAAAGGCGCAGGTTGTGATCCAAAAGTTGCTCAAAATCTTTACTTGCTACCTGATGAGAGAAATCATTTGAAAATGTATGAGCTAATAGACTCAGTGAGCAGAGAATTTTATAAGAAATAATTATGCTATCTCGATATCATGTCCAAATCAATTATCAAGCAATAGTAACAATTAAGAAGAGCATAATCACGTGATATCAATGAAATCATTTCAGGAGAAATCATTTCAAGCTATAATCTCAAAAATCAACAATATAGTGAAAAGTCACACCAAAAAGTACCCCTAGAACTGGCTGGATTCTAGCAATGTGTGCATATATATATATATATATATATATCATACTTCCGAACTCGTGCCTATAGCCCACTCTGCTAATGTTAGCCCCAAACACAGGCCAAATGGCCCACTCCGTGAACTGAGTGAATCTCATAGCTCGATATCCCAATCCATTGGGTACTTAGTGGAAATAATTTTACATATCACAAATCTCAATCTTCAACTCAAGCAGAAGTATATCAAACTTTTGCAAGCTCATTTCAATATCTTCAAATCTCAAAGCTCATATGGACATTTCATGCGAATCATATAATGTGAACAAAATGCTCAATGAATTCATATACTGTAGTAACACAAGTAATTTTTTGGTTTTTAAAGAACAATAAGCTTTTCCACTCGCAAAGCTGTTAGCACAAGTGATCTAGTTCGGCTTGTAGGCAGCTCCTACCTCTTCGCTACTTCCTGTTAGTCATGAAATCATCCAATTTAGATGCTACTTAAGAGAAGTAATCCAAGTCAAGTTCTATATGAAGGTTAAGATAGCAAATCCTCTTATATGTTTAAGTCTTGCTTAATGTTTACCAATATTTCATACCTAGTACACATTAAGAAAATTCTCATTTCTTGTTCAATTGGTTCCTGTCCTTAATTTGATTCATCTCTATACAACGTAACCCAAGATAATCTACTCTTTTCAGTCGCTACAGATGGCAGAAGGCATGGTGATGCAAAACCATTTCTCTTCACTAAATCACTACACAACTCCATGTCAATATCTAGCCATTTCATTTTCTGCTTTTCTAAAAATAAGTTACAATTTATATTCTGCCATGGCATCACTTTATCATCTTTTAATAGTTTTTAGGATTTGATCTCTTTTGTTGTTTTTTTACCCTTCATAAATTCAAGAATTAATTGAAAAAGAACTCACATGTAGCTAATTTCTAAGGGAAAAGGAAATTGTAACCACTCTTCCAACTAAGTTCTCTGCCTCTTTGCTAATATTCCACTTTCTCAGATTTTGTATGGTTCTTGCTCAGTTTCTTGTTGCACAATTGAGAGAAATTCATATCACTGCAACTCCCCTATTACCTCACTTCTTTCCAAGTCAGTCCTCCTCTTTTCTTGGCTGATTTTCCTCCTTGGTTCCGTTGCCGTCCTTCTCCTTAAATCAGAATTTTCTCTCCTGTTTTTCCTCTCTTGGACGTCCACTCCTTGTCTTGTAGCTTTCAAGTGAAGTGTGAACAAGTAATTAGGATTTTTAAGTCTTTAAATGGGCCCGTCTATATCTTATTTTGGCTAAATTGTTTCCACCGCCTAACCCTAGCTCTAATGTCTTTCAAAATGCTGATTTTATTTACTTATTTTCTTTTGTTTTATCTCTTCTTCTTTTTATTTTGTTTTATTTACTACTTTTGAATTTCTTTGGCTATTTAGTAGTTAAAACTTCATTATAAACTAGGGTAATTTACAGCTAGCGTCTCCAACTTTTCAAGTTTGTTGAGATTACATCTCCAACCTTTAATTTTCATTGTAGAGGCCCCTAACCTTTCAATGGTGTTACACCTAAGGTCCCTCTAACGTTTTCCATCCATTTCCACCATTAAGGTCAGGGGTATTATCGTAAAATAACTAAAAATTGAATATTTTAATATTTTTACAAAAAATAAAAAAATAAAAATAAAAACTAAAAAAAAGAGAGGGGGGAGACACCCCCCATGTGCTGCCGGAAATTGCAGCACTTTGCTGCCATTTCCGACAACCATTCGGCTGCACAGGGGGGGCGGTTCTTTTTGGCTGGAAATGGCGGCCATCCTGCCAAAAAAGGGGGGGAGAGACCCTCATTTTGGCTGCCATTTCGGGGACTCTCCCCCTTTTTTGGCAGGCAATGGCAACCAAGACGGCTGCCATTTCCGACCAAAAATGGCAGCCAAAAAGGGGGGAGAGTCCCCTCCTTTTGGCTGCCAGAAAGGGTGGCCTCTCCCCCTTTTTTGTCCAGAAATGGCGGCCCAGATGGCTGCCATTTCCGGCCAAAAAGGGGGGAGACTCTCTGCCATTTCCGGCAGCACATGGGAGGGTCTCCTCCTCTCTTTTTTAATTATTTTATTTATTTTTTATTTTTTGTAAAAATATTAAAATATTCAATTTTTTGTTATTTGACGATAATACCCCTGACCTTAACGGTGGAAATGGATGGAAAACGTTAGAGGGACCTTAGGTATAACACTATTGAAAGGTTAGGGGCCTCTACAATGAAAATTAAAGGTTGGAGACGTAATCTCAACAAACTTGAAAGATTGGGCGCCAGCTGTGAATTACCCTATAAACTAATATCTAACTTAAAATCTAACTAACTATTTAACTTGCCTCGATTAATATCGGTGGAAATAAACAACTGGTCGAGATGTCACACACAATAATATTGTTTTACATTGTAGTTGAACCTACTTACCTCCATCTTTAGCTATCTACAAACATTAATAGTTTTAGTATCCAAGACATTGCACGAACCATCAATGTCTCTACCCAACTTGACAGGTTTGTTTTAAATCTGTAAATATAAGATTTCCTATAATAGTATTTAATTATTATTTAATTCAGAAATTTTTGTAACCATTAGGGTGCCCTTGGTGGTAGACCCGTAATGCCATGTCAGGCTTCTGCATTTCTAATCACCTTGGAGTTGCCATTAACCCTCGTTACTTGCATTGTCACATCTACAATGCAAAACTATATGAGCTAACGCTTAGCAAGTAGCTTCATGCGTATGTATATGATGCCTATATGTGATGATTCTACACGCCACAATGCAAATAGGGCCCACATCCCTCTTATAAAAATACCGCAGGAGCTTATAATCAAAAGGCCTGCACGTACATGCGTTGTCCGTCACAGTCTCATCTCTACTCGGGATCCTTCGATGTGTCCGTCATTGCCCCAACTCGGCTCACGAGATGACAAGGACTTATCAATATCATCAAATAATCAAGCCCTAGCCATAACATACAACTGTCGGTTCTCAACACCGCGTCCGGTATATATACCCAGCCGACGGTCGCCAAGCCTCCAACACTCGCCAGTGCATATACTCATACGACAAATACAATGTGATGTAACTACACAAGCATCATACCATCTTCCGTGGTGTCTCATGTCAATCAACATACCACATGCATAATTTCATATCTGTCATCTAACTCAAGTATGTACATATGACATACAACATTATATGTTCAATAACATTTGTCTCAATAGTGCAACTATGTCATGCCCTATCTTCATGTCTCATTTCAAAGATGATATTATAAACCATTACAAGGCATGATAAACATCTAAATATCACGTTGCCACATAAGAGTACATATTAATACTGCTTTACATTGTAGTTGAACCTTTGCTTAGCTACGTACTTAGCTATCTACAAACTTTAATAGTTTTAGTATCCAAGACATTGCAAGAACCATCAATGTCTACCCAACTTGTCAGGTTTATTTTAAATCTGTAAAAATAAGATTTCCTATATTAATCTCCTTAATATCTATTAGGACAAATTCGTAATCTATTTATCCAAGTTAAAAACACTTGAGAATAATATAACCAATGATTAGCAACCCTAAACCGCAAATATAAATTTATCCATAACCTACAAGGTATAACTCATATCATTGCAAAACTTGTCAAGTCACAAACCATGTACTCCTCCAAAATCTTTATTTCGACATGCCAATAGAAAGTTATATTCACAAACACTCCAACCACATCAAAAGTCACTTAAGAGAGTTAATTAGCCTACGTATCAATTAACCTTATTAACCAAAAATTAACTAATTATAGTATAACTAAATAAATAAATAATTTATTTATTTATTATTAAATATTTGGAGGGGGCTCGCCTCAATGGGAAGGAGAGCGAGCCCCCAAAAGATATATGGGGTGGGCCTCCTTTCCAAGGAGGCTCGCCCCCTTTTACTAAAACGGGGGCAGGTTTTCTATTATTTTTCAGAAATTTTTTTACGAACTCGTATTTATAAATGTTGGGCAATTATATTAATACTACAAGAATTATTACTTGCACCACATAGTTTTTATTTCAAAAATATACATTTAGAAAATTACCTAAATAACCATTTAATTTCTTTTTCGAAAGAATAACCATTTAAGTTTGTCCTTTAATTATTTCTCACACCACAAGCTTCTCTTTGATTATCTTTTCTTTAATTATTTGATTCCTCATCACACCACATGCCGGAATTTCATCGACGGCCCCTCCGCAACCACCCGGCAATTTGTGGGCCTCATTTCTTCATTCTCTGATCACTTTCATCATTAGATAACAAGACGAAACTAATAAATTAATTTTCCAATTCTTTTCCTTTCTCAGAACTATATTCTGCAAATAGTTTTGTCACCTAAATTTGAAAGCAAAACAAGTATGAAGATGGGTTAAATTGAATTGATTTTTGTGAGGGTCGATGTCTTCTCTCTATATGCTTACAATTTTTTTCTTATAGAATCCATAACCAAACCCAATTTGATGTATCTAACTAACCTCTAAACTAAGCAATCTAATTAATTTGCAGTGAAAATCCTTTGCACAATTCTTTCCAATAAATAAAGAAAAGACTATTATCCTAATTTAGGATTCCAACCTTCGTGGTTTATAGTCGTAATGCAACGTCAAGCAATAACGAATTGGTTGTTTTAGATTTATTATTTCATTGTGTCTTTTCGTGGTGGACTGGTGGTGCAGGTGGTAGTTTTTGTGGGGTTTGGAAAGTGACGTTCAGTGGTGGAAGGCAGTGGTGGTGTATGTATGGTAACTGGTTAAATTTTTGTTCTTTTTATTTTTAATTTTTATTCTCAGATTTCATTAATTTATGGTTAAATTGGTAAATTAGTTGTGGTGTATTTATAAAAAATCAATTTAATTAGTGGTATGTGTATAATGTGGTGTGATGAATAATTTTTGTAGTGGTAATATAACCACCCTAAATGTTTCAAGGGGCTTAAAATGCATTTATTATAATTACCGTTTTATCCTTAGTGTTTCTTATATATGTTCTTTTAGTCTTTAATATAAAGAGGCCCTTGTAAATACCCAAGGAAATTTCCTTTTAGTATATAAAATTCCACAATCTCATATAAAGGACTTTTAATTGTGTAACGACTTGTAAAACGTTTGACCTGCTAAAGATTCACCTCAAAAATATATAATTTAAATTTTATAAAAATTTCCACATGTTCTGTAAAAAATATAAAAACAATACTTTTTTTTTTAATTTGGGGCATTACAAATCCTCCTCCCCTCAAAGAAATTTAGCCCTAGAAATTCTCGTACTATTTCAAACTCTCTTCGTTCATATAGTTATAGTTACTATAATAAGTTTCTCAATAGCCTATCCTCCCCTTAAAGAACCGATATCACTTTTTAAATCTTATCTCAAGAATATCCTTGTTCCTGTATATTGTCTTATGTTTTTGATACTTCATGCTAAGAATTTTATATCTAATAACTTGAAAGCCAAGCATTAAGGTATTGCTACTTGCAAATCATGTGTTTAATATATTGGTTATATTTATGCTGCACATAAATTTACAACTGTTTCATAGCCTTAATAACTATCACTTTCAATTTCTCTAGTTATGCCTCTATTCAATTCGTTCCAAGTTATGTATACTTCAACTCATTATTTACTTATTTTGATCTATAACCCTTTTTGCCTCAAACCTTAAAAATAGCCAGTTTTCAGCCATTTGTCGCTGATCTCGATTTGCACACATAGAACGCCTAATAAAATGCTAAACTTTTTAATATTGTTATACCACAAATTTTCCAACAATTACAGCCCAAAATAATTACAAAGTTAGCTTAGTGATTTCTTATGATATCATTCATTAATTGTGTAAATACAAAATATCAACTAAAGAATCCTCATCGCATCTCTTTAATTTTAATACCAATACATATCCGTAGAGATGTATGTATATCTTCAAATCATCATATTTACCTAAATATTCTATCATATAAGCTCATATGACCACAAAATTCATATTTAACCCAAATAGTACATACATCATCTATTTCATGTTGAAAATCAATTTTTATATATCCATCAATTTTGTTTTGTGTGTAATTGTACTTTTCATCATCATCATCATCATCTTCTTCTTCTTCTTCTTCTTCTTCTTCTTCTTCTTCTTCTTCTTCTTCTTCTTCTTATGATCCGTCAAGTAATTTAAAAAAAAAATCCAAAGTACATAGTATTTTATTTTCCCCAAATTTATCAACATCATCATATTTCAGCACTATTACCATGCTTTTTGTTACATGTCTTCATCAATCTCCTACGTATATATGTTAAATATCATTCATAACCCCAAATTTCACAAAGGCTCAGAATTTTTGCTCATCTAAAATACAATCCTAATTATATGATCAATTGTCAAATATCAACATTTACAACTATTTCTCGTGGCAATCTATATACCATTCATTGCATCTCATCATCAATTAAAATCACCAAATAGTTGATTGATTATCCAAAAAGATCCCAACAAAACTTAAGTTGTCTATACCCAAAAATTACATATAAACTCAATATAAGAACCCTATCAACCCTATCAAATTATATTTTGTGTCTCTTGTAGTATATCTCCAGTATAGTTACCAACTAAATTTACACTTCAAAAAGTTCAAGATTTCATATACCTATCAAAGAATGGAATCAAACGTCCAACCTTCTCTTAATATAATTTACTGATGGATTATTCATCTCAAACACATATAATAAGAGTGAGAAGTATACCCAAAATACCTTAACCGTCAAATTCTATATATATCCAAGATTACTATTAACATGATTGATGTTTCTTGAAACAACCATGATATCATTGTTCTCATCCAAAAACTTTTGATAATATTTCAAATAATCATCTTATAACTTTCTCCAATTAGTATTAATACATCATTTGTATTGTGATTTTGGGAAGTACATTCCACCCTACACTAGAATCCAATATTTGAATCTAAAATTCATTATCAGCACATATAGATATTATGAGTCATATACCAAGGATAAAAGCTTGTAAGAATTAGTTAGCATAGAAAAAGTGACACAACCAAAAGATGTCAAGCTATGATAAAATAGAATCAATGCCAGAATGGCCATACATGCGCTCGGGCCAATGAATGAATAAAAGTTAGAGCACATATGAAATGCAAGCACACCAAAGAAGACTTGGGACATTCTAGTACTATTATATTAAAAGAAGGACGAGTTCAAGTTGCAGCCGTTTGAGAACAAGTTACTATTAATCAAGTAGAAAGAGATGATGATGAGAGAGCACTTCAATAAGGTAAAAGCTCTCTTTTATGAGATATGTGGATTAGATTCGGCTACTAAAATCTCAGAATCCAAAATAAGAAAACCAATTATCCATAGATTGAAACCCAGGTTTAGAAGTTTTATAGCTACAATACATAGTGATTTGGAGCTTTCTTTATTGGTCAATCTTAAAAATGTGTGAACAACTCCAATGGAATTAATCAAGCAATGTCAGGAGTTTTAATAAACAAAGAAGAGGTAATGGATAAAAAGAAAAAGCAATATTCACTACAATAAGGAAAGAGGTTGGAAGACAAGAGGAGCCTAAGAAGATCGCAATGTAAGAAAATAGTCATTGAGAAGACATAAGCAAAAACAAGGGCTCGTGGTACATATGTGGTAAGAAAAGTCATCACGCTTAAGTTTGCCAATTCAAAAAAATGCCGATGGAAGGCAATTACTCATGATAAGCAAAAGGTTATAAGAGTGAAGAAGAGTAGAATTTTGAGACATACGATGCAATTATTTGAAAGCTCATGAGAAGTGATCAAAATTAAGTGTGCAAAAGGAATTTGAAGTTGTATTTCCACATCTAGAACTATTTGATACAAATGATTAGCTTAAGGACCAAAGGCCATACGTTGTTTGGTGAAGAGCCATCTGAAAGTGATTTCGTTGACAACTTACATCATGATGAAGTGTTTCACCAAAAGTCGTCTTAGCATGTACCAGGGATGGTAAACTCATATTTGGAGAATATAGAAAATGAGCTACTTGCACAAAACTTAGAGAAATATTAGAAGGTGTCAGTGATGGATAAGTGGCTAGTGTTGAAAAAGATAAAAATTGAGCCGCTAGGTCTTGTAACCAAAATCAAATAGAACCTCAAGGGAATTGATATTGTGCATGAACCAAGTGACAACAAATAGATTATAAAAATCAATCAAAGTCCTTTGAAGATGAAGTTACATTTACAACCATTTAAAGAGGAAGTTCAAGTAATTGGAGATAAAGAAAACCTTGCTCAAATAAAAACTATACTCAGGGCATGAGATCATGAAAAACTTATCAAGGTACGTCCAAATCATTGGCTAAAGGAATAATATCATGAAATGCGACTAGTTATGAGAATATTTGAGGCTTGCAAGAAGGAGTTGAAAAGACAATAGTTAAACATGAGAAATTGAGAAATCCAAATAAATAATGCTCGTTGCACTAATACTAAGAGTGTGGAGGAAATAGCACTATCAAGTTCCAAAGATATTCAGATGTTTTTCAAAACAATGAGAAGATAATACTTTAATCGAGATAACTAATGTTGAATGGGTGAATTAAGAAGTCTTAATATCTCATATCATATCATTAAGATATAACCCAATATTGAATCAAATCATCCCATTTATTTGCATATTTTCTGTGGTCAACCTCTTTGTTCACATTAACTAAATCATCAATTACATAGTCTTCCCAATATCTATCTCTATACGAGATCACACAAATCTAAACTGCAGTTAGATCCATAGGTATGCCCCTACACACAACTTAAGTCACAATGACTATGACTATAAATGATACATGTCAGTAGGGCAATTAATATAGGTCCCACTTATGAAGTCTTTAAATAATCACCTCTTCCCTTATCCAAATGGCACATACTATAGTACAACCTTATAATGAACGATTAACCATAAGTGATTTCTTCACTATGACAGACATTTTAAATACCAAAAACATAATATGGGTAGGAGATCTAAAAGAACTCCAATATCAAATCCCTTATATTTTCTTCATTGATAATATTGATCACTTCACTTTGTTCATCTCAAAATTCCAGTCTCATGCAAGTCAATCAGAATCATCAAAGAATATTTTCTCCAACATCTTCTTCCGTCTTTCCTCAAGATAGAAAACATGCAATACTTATCACATAACTGTTCAACACGTAAAACTTTCACGTAGTGACAATATGATACTAGGCACCCAACTACACATGACATCATGTTAACATCAAGATGAAACCATGTAAAACACCTCCTTGTCAATCACATGCATGCATGCTTACGTGCATAGGTATGCCCATTAAGATCAACAAGATAAATAGTTGCAAACTGTTAATTTATACTTTTGATAAATTAAAAGAAATATCAAGTAACAATTAATATCAAATAATATTTTATGAGCAAGATATCAAAGTGGATGCACTTATCATTTTCTTCTTTAAAGATTGATGAGAAATAAGATTTTATGTATTGACAAAATTGATAAAATCAACAAAACTCAATTAGAGAAGTTTGGATCAATTATTCTTTCATGATATGTCACTTGAAAATTTCTCACGCGAAAATAAACTCAAGTACTCTTTTCATTGAAAAAGAACATATATGTGACGTCCCGAATGACTTATTTATTTCCACCGACATTAATCTAAGCAGTTAAATAGTTAGTTAGATAGTTAGTTTAGAGTTAGATGCTAACTTAGAGTAGAGGATTAACTACTAAATAACTAAAGAGAGTTAAGAGTAGTAAATAAATTAAAATAAATGAAACAAAAGAAAATAAGAAAGGAAATCAGCAATATGCATGATGATAATTAGTGTAGAGTCAAGCGGTGTTTCGAAGATGAGAGTGGCGTGGGCCACTTCAAGACTACTTATTCACATGTTCACACTTGAGGTTTTCAGCAAAGTTTTCACACGTAGAAAAATTGCTGAGAAGAAGAAACAAAAAGAAAATCAGCAAACAAAGTCAAGCGGTGGAAAAATTCAGCCAAGTTAAGTATGCGTGGGGCTGAATTTAAGACCAAAAAACACACCTCTTCACACGTCAAAACTTCAGCAAACATTAGTAATTAGTAAACCCCGTTTTAAAGAAAGGAAAATCAGCTTAGAAGAAGAAAAGAAGAGAAATGGCAGCAAAGAAACGTGAGGAGCAGCCAAGGAAAGTAAGAAAGCAAGGTAAGAAGAAATATGTTTTGCTCCAAATTCCAGCAGTAGCTAGGTATTTAGAGTTCCTTTTAAGTTATGCTATGGATTATTTTTCAGAAATAAGAGAGGAAGAAAGGACGTGCAGCTGGACAAGAGACACAAAAACAGTGAAGGATTGGGAGAAATTCAGCAACCTAGTCTCAGGTTCAAGTGAAGAACTGGAAGAAATTTAGCACCTTAGTTCCCAAAATCAAGCAGCAAGGTAATTAGAGTAGTGTATTAACTTGGAGTTCCTCCAGATTCAACCATCAAAATTGGATTAAAATCTGATTTAGTGAATCTATACCTAGTCTCTTTCTCCTATGAAATCTTGCTATAGATGATGGAATGTTTGACAATTGGTTGTTGAATTATTTGAAAGCAAAAGGGTATAAAAAGGAGTATAACATGCACTGTTGGTAGATGATAGGTTATGTAAGTGATAGAATAAATGTTTATGACTCGGTTCACAAGTATTGAATTAAAGGGCGATGCTAGTGAAGAAAATTAGATGCTTATTACCCTGTATTCCACTTGTGGTGGCTGATGTTATTGAAAAATGGCAAAGTACTTGAAGTGTATATATGGTGCAAGATAAGCTAGAGGATGGCCTACTAAGTGAGTAGAGAACATAGTTTGTTTAATGTCGACTAGTATAGATATCACCGCTATATTAGGCAAGACGCTTAAACATATAAAAATATTAGCTATCTTATTCTTCATATAGAGCCTCGCTTGGATTACTTCATTTAAGTAGCATTGAATTAGATGATTTCATGTTAAACAAGTAGTGAAGAGGTAGAAGCAGCCTACAAGCCGAGCTAGATCGTTTGTTCTAATAGCTTTGTGAGTGGAATTACTTTCTATTTTGAAAAGAAAATATTTATGCTTTTCTAGCTTGAATCTTTCGAATCCTAGCAAGTTACATGTTTTCTTATGAATTCTATGAAAGCCACATAGTTTCTCATGAAATGCTCATTTATTTGGAATGTTAAATGTGAATTTAAAGTGTACGCTTTTGAATGAAAATGTAAATAGTTTTTGAGAGAAGCACCAAAATCATTAGATTTGTACCCTAGAATGGTATCTCCCTCTCGTTCAGCAGTGTGGCTAGCCCTCGTACGAGATGTGAGTCACACTTCCATTTATGGTGAGGCACGATGTCTCATGTCTATGGTGAGACTTGAGTCCCGTTTTCATGGCGAGGCACGATGTCCTGTGTTTCGGGGTGTAGTATCAACATTATCTATGCGCATATGACTTGATTTATGATGATTAGGATCACACTAGTGGTCCAGCTTGATGAGATTGATGATCAGATGATTTAGGGTACGTCTTGATGTGATTCTGGTGCATTACTGTACCTTTTATGATGAATTTTTCATACCAAATGATTTTTCAAAATGATTTGAGTACATTATTGATTTTCATGATGATTACAGCCTTTTGATGATATATGTGACTATCATAATATTTAGAATTAAGAGATTTTAGATTTTGAATTATGTTCATGAGGATATATATTTTAAATGTTCGAAGAGCATACTTGAGATTCGTGAAAATGTTTAGTTTCCAAAACATGATTATTTCCAAACTACGTACCACTCACTGGGCTATTAGCTCATTTATTTCCTAAATGATTTTCTCATGTGGCAATTGAAGTTTCGGGTTTGTTGCGAATGGCCTGTTTGAGAAGTGAGCCTTTGACACAGGTTGAACCTGATCTACTTTACCAGATGCATGTAAATTTTATTTCAGTACCTTGGTTAGTTCCGCATGCATTGTGAATAGTTGGTAGTGTGTCAGACTCTTCATACCCATCAAACATAAATTCTGTTAATCTCTCTATTAATATGTTTTGAAAACATGAAGACGTACCTTTGTAATTTTGAATAGAATGTTTGTATTTTGAGGGCAAAAGTATGTTTCAAGTTCGTTTTCTTCCAAAAATAGAAATTACTTTGTTCAATTTTCTTTTAAAAAGCTAAGCACAATTGATGAACCCTGATGGTGGATTCTAGCTTTTAGCTAGGGTCTATTATTGGCACACGTCACACTTCAAGTACGCTAGAGGTGGCTAGAATTACTTGAGGTGGGGCGTGTTAATATATTCATTTACAAAAACCACATAGAAATTTATCAACGGTTTAATTTCAGAAATTCATTTTTATAAATCTTTTTATATTTGCACTTGACATACTTAATTAATCAAGAAGAAATATTAAAATTGTCAAGTGTCACAATTGTCATATTCTTTTCTTATTTAAGAGTCGTGATAAAAGAAATGAATTCCTAAATTTTCTTAAATTTAAGAAAACAAAGGTCGAATTTTGATGAAGTAAAATTATTACAGATATTTAGTCAAATACTTTTACTCATAAACAATTAAAACATAACTTTTAATGCAAAATTGGGTTTAACTAATATTTGAATTTCTTTCTCGCTTACAATAAAGATGATATGATAAAATTTTCAAGACATCAAATATTTTGAGATGGAGGGGAGAAGTTAAACCAAATGAATATTCTATTATTTATCATCATATTAAATAAAAGATGCAATTAGAAGCTAATATGCTTGAAATAATAATTATTTTAAAAGTGTCTATATTGATAAGATAATAATTATTTAATTCAAGTTTAACATTGTTGATTGTATGTACGTACGTGGAGATTATAAAAGTATTGAGCGAAAAAATAAACTTTCGTAATGCTGGAGAGGGTGCTTTCAATAATTCTAATAACAAAATAAAATTTATTTTTGGTAAAAGCAAATGAGCATTAAAGTGAATTGGCAACATAATGAAATAATACCATTTTGTTTGAAAGCAGTAGTCAAAATTTGAAATTATAATAGCAACAATACATGTATTAACAAAACACCTATTTTCCATCACAAATTTCCGTTTTAGTTAACTCCAACTAATCACTCTTCCAGATAATCACACATTATTATTAAAAATTAATCATTTTATATTAATATCATTATTTTTAAATTATGCACATTTGCGTCATAAATATAATATGCACATAAATTAAGAAATCGCTTGCTTCATTGGCGAACTCCAAGTGATCATAGGACATATGTACACTGAATAGTCTACAGGGCCATCAAACCATGCTCTGATACCAGCCAAGATGTAACACCCTTAAATATTCTAAAATTTCCATGTCGCCCGGGATGTGTCCGTCGTTGACTCAACTCGGCTCAGGATCCTTAGATGTGTCCGTCATTGACTCAACTCGGCTTAGGAGACGACAAGGACTTACCAATATCATTAAACAATCAAAGCCTGAACATAACATACAACTACCGAGTCTCAACACCGCATCGGGTATATATACCTGGTCGGCGGTCGGCGGGCCTCTAACACTCACAAGTGTATATACCCGGACGACAAATACAATCCAATGTAACTACATAGGGATCACACTATTGCCTGTGGTGTCTCATGTCAATCATCATTAACATGCATAATCTCATATCTGTCATATTACTCAAATAAGTGCATATATGGCATGCAACATTAAATATTTAATAACATATATATGTCTCAATGGTACCAAAGATGTCATGCCCGAGCTTCATGTCTCATATCAAAGATAACATCATAAACAAATATAGGGCATGATAAATATTTAAATATCATGCTGCAACATAAAAACACATAATAATATTGTTTTGTATTGTAGTTGAAAGGTTACTTATCTCCATATTTAGCCATCTACAAACTTTAATAGTTTTAGTATCCAAGACATTGCACGAACCATCAATCTCTATCTAGCTTGTCAGCTTTATTTTAAATATGTAAATATAAGATTTCCTATATTAATCTCTTTAATATCTATTGGGACAAATTAGTTATCTATTTATCCCAAGTTAAAAACACTTATGAATAATATAATCAATGATCAGCAATCCTAAATCACAAATATAAATTTATCAATTACCTACAAGGTGTAACACATACCATTGCGAAACTTTCCGAGTCACAAACCAAGTACTCCTCCAAAATCTTTATTTCGACACGCCAATAGAAAGTTATATTCACTAACACTCCAGCCACGTCAAAAGTTACTTAAGAGAGTTAATTAGGTTAAGTATCAATTAACCTAATTAACCAAAAATTAGCTAATTATAATAATATGACTAAATAAATAAATTATTTATTATTATATATTTGGAGGGGGCTCGCCTCTACGGGAAGGGGGGCGACCCCCCAAACGTTATATGTGGCCGGCCTCCTTTCCAAGGACGGGGTGCGGGTTTTCTAGTATTTTTTAGGAATTTTACATGAAAATTTTTTTCCCAAGTGACCCATCTTTATAAACGTTTGTAGGGGCTTAAAATGTAATTATTATAATTACCGTTCTATTTTTAAAGTTTCTTATATATATGTTCTTTTAGTCTTTAATTTAAATGAGCCCTTGTAAATTACCAAGGAAATTTCCTTTTGGTATATAAAATTGCACAATCTCATATAAAGGACTTTTAATTGTATAACGACTTCTAAAATGCTCGACCTGCTAGAGAATCACCTCGAAATATGTAATTTAAATTTTATAAAAATTTCCATGTACGTGTTCCGTAAAAAATACTTCTTTTTTTTAAAAAAAAAAAAAAAATTGGGTGTTACGAATCCTCCTTCCCTTAAAGAAATTTCGTTTAGAATAACAAGAAGTCCTGAATCTAAAATCTATATTATTGTCGTAAATGTTATTTTCTTGTACCACCTTCCCATATATCGATTCATGGAATTTCCAATTCAAAGCTTCCATCTGAAGGAACGATCTTTGAAATATTATGGAAGAACGTTAGAAAACTACAGTAAAAAGTAAAAAGAAATCTCCATTTGAAATCTTTCCCGCTTAAGTAGATATTTTGGCAAAGAAAAAGAAGCTTAACAGTAGTATATTGATTTCTACCAAACAATAGAGTTTCTTGTCTTGGTTTAATGATTATTAACTTATTAAATATTACATTACATTGTCACATCTTATTTCTTATTCCTATCCGAATACGGATTTAGACGGCTTTTTCGTTGATATTAAGGAGACTGATAAACCTTTGAAATAGTTATCTTGCCATCTATGCTTTTTAATTAATAATCAGGTAACAGTTTCTTTGGTATTTCCTTCAATTAATTAATGGGTAATTTACAGCTAGCGTCCTCAACCTTTCAGGTTTATTGAGATTACATCCCCAACCTTTAATTTTCATTGTGGAAGCCCCTAACCATTCAATAGTGTTACACATAAGGTCCCTTTAACGTTTTCCATCTATTTCCACCTTTAAGGTCAAAGATATTATCGTAAAATAACTAAAATTAAATATTTTAATGTTTTTACAAAAAATAAAAATAAAAAAAGAGAGGGGGGAGACCCCCTCCCCATTCGGCTGCCGGAAATGGCAGCAAAGTGCTGCCATTTCCGACAGCACATGGGGGAGTCTCCCCCCTTTTGGCCGGAAATGGCAGCCATCTGGGCCGCCATTTCCGGCCAAAAAGGGGGGAGAGACCCCCTAATGGCAGCCAAAAGGGGGGACTCTCTCCCCTTTTTTGGCCGAAAATGGCAGCAATATGGGCCGCCATTTCCTGCCAAAAAGGGGGGAAATGGGGGACTCTCCCCCCTTTTTGGCTGCCATTTTTGGCTGGAAATGGCGGCGAAG
>CAVNYN010276278.1:0-25724 GCA_963692815.1 Nyctanthes arbor-tristis | reverse complement strand
CCCACTCTTTCATAATTTTTCTTATAAGGTCTCTTATAACATTTTTCCCCTTACTCTTATAAATAAAAAAAAAAAAAAAAAAACCTCTTTTTTCTACATATTGGGCCTGGCCCTGTTCGCAATTTTGGGCCGGCACAGGGGCTGGCCTAAACGTGAACCTAACTCAAGCCGAGTCAGCCTAAGTTGACTTTGGTTGAGTGAATTTTTTGAATCGAGCCCGTTCAGCTTAGTTGAAAAACGTGAACCTGAAAATATGTCGTGGTAGGGTTCGAAGAGGGATCGAACCTAGACTGACGCCCAGCCCTAGTTGTAGGTCCCCACTCTTTCATAATTTCACTTATAAGGTCTCTTATAACATTTTTCCCCTTACTCTTATAAATAAAATAAAAAAATCTAAAAAAATAGTAAAAAATAAAATTTCCCCACTTTCTTAGCTAGCTACCCCATTCTACCCATATCCTTAGCATGATCAGAAATGTCAAATACTTGCAACTAAGCCCTCTTTTTTTTTCCTGTCATTTCTAACAGCAGTGGCTGGAATGGAGAGCAAAACGTGGGTTTTCCTCTTTTGCTACAATAACTATCGAAATTTGTCATTTATATTGAGTTGTAGATGTAGGCAGGTAACTAGGTGGGTAGAATAGAAAGAAATTATTTTCTTTTTTTCTTTTTTATTATTTTTTATTTTTAATTATTATTTTCTTTTATATAGAAAGTAAGGATTATCGACTATATATATATATAGAGAAACACACACACATATAGGAAAATTTTCTAGCACTTCCTAGAAGTTTTGTTAAAAAACTTCTCACCCCATGTGGCGTGCGTGGAAGGACGCCACGTGTATTTCAAACCTGAACCATGTGCATTTTAAATTCAAATGACATGCATCCATGTATGCCACATAGGATGAAGTTTTTTAGCAAAACTTTCGAGAAGTGTCTGAAAGGGACTCTATATATTATTATTATTATTTATCCTCTACATATAAAAGAGCCGGTTGGGAAGTCACTGTTCATTCCCATCGTCTGATACAGCGCTGTTTTAGACCTTATTTGCCCTTTTTTTTAAATTATTGGTGGCTGTCATATAAATTCGCTCAATTTTAGTAGTGTGACGTCATAATATATTCTTCTCCCAGAGCCCTAATCTTTAGCGCCGTTCCTTTCCCGTTTCTCCTCTTTCACTGCTGTACACGACCCAAGCCCAGTGTTGTACGCCCCAGTCCCAACGGTAACACTGAAGCCTCACCCGAATCCCGTCGTTTCGTTATTCCATCATTTTAGGCTGGGAAAGCTGGGTTTGGTTGTATAAGTCTTTGGCATTTTTGGCGACCCTTCCTCGTCTTACTGACTTGCCTGAAGTTCAGAGTCTGATTTACGTTTTCATTCTTGTTCGTGTATCCTATTACAGTGTTGTCGAACCCATTAAACCAGTGTTATTTGAGGTATCATTGTAAGACCTCTCCCATCATCTGCAATGTGACCCAGATTTATGGCATTTCTAGACATCAAGATCGGAAGAATCCATATCAAAAGTCTCAAAATTCAAATTTTCTACATGTCCAATCTTCCAGTGTTCAAGGCATTTTTTGTTTATCTCAAATGATTTGTTCAGAAATTGACACATATTTACGACCAATGAGCACAAATTTCCAGGTATTTTTTGGGGATTAAGTAAAGATTAGGGTTCATTTAGTCTCCTTCAAAGCGATTTTACGTCATTAGCATCATGTATTTTCTTAGAACATTACTATTGTTCCTAAAAAGATCATAGAACTTGGATTGAGTCCTTGAACTGAATAATAGGCATCTTGATTAGCTTCAGCCTCATTACACATAACGTGAGCCTTTTTACTATTTTTGTGCTTGATGTCTAAGCTGAAACGATTATTCTGCTGCAATAGAATTGGATTGTTTATTTTAAATATTGATTATTCTGCTTGTAATGTATTTAGTGCTTCTCAATATGACATCATGTCAGAAAATTTATGGTGGTGGATGGTGTGGTTTAATTCATAGCTTTGACATTTTAGGCTTGTGAAATTGGACTGAGTTTGCAATGGTATGTGGTATTTGTGTTATCATCTTTCACATTTGATGTCTTTTTTTCTTTTAAAAATTAATCCTTACTTACTTCATATTTCAATATGGAGTTTGCAACCACAAGTAGATAAAAAAATGCGTAATTTACATGATCAATGTATGTTTCTCTCATATATTTTCCTCTTGCAATTAAACTTCCTTGATTATATATAAAGCCGGACGTGCAATAGGCCAAATAATTGTTAATTTTGGTAGATGTGTTTGCAAACTGTTAACAATATATTTTTATGTGAAAGAAAAGAAAGAATGTGTGGAGATGAATGGTTGAAATTTATTCTTATATATGGATCTCACGAGATATGTGAATGTGATTGATCTGACCAAACTTAAATTTGAAAAATTAGGAGAAAGTAGGAGAATAATGAGTTTGAAACACTGTTTACAATTATTTGTTCTCAAATGTCAATTACTTTTGATCAAGGACGTCAAATTGTATCTTTTGTTAGAGAAATTTGACGTAAGTGTAAGCTTTTCAACGTTTAGATGGATAATTAAATTTGAATATTGAAAAATTAGGAGCATGACTGCATGAGACAGTAGTATACCACATAGTTCAAAATCTTATATTAGGAAAATTATTCCTTTTTGCAAGTTTTACAAATTTTAGCTAGGTTTTGCTAAACCAATTTTTCTTTTTGTTTCCCACTTCCACTCTACATTTCTGTCAATTTTTTTATTTTTTTATTTTTGCCTATCTGAGATATGCAAATGAAATCACTTTTTTCTCTTTTATTTGATATTAAGTATTCTATTTCAGAAAAAATTGCAAAAAATTGTTAATTTCTTATGCTTCATATGACCTCCTTGATTATATATAAGCCGGGATGTGCAATTGGCCAAATCAATTGTTAATTTTGGTGGATGTGTTTGCAAACTGTTAACAATATACTTTTATGTGAAAGAAAAGAAAGAATGAGTGGAGATGAATGGTTGAGAATTATTAGTACATATGGGTCCCATGAGATATGTGGATGTGATTGATCTGACCAAACTTAAATTTGAAAAATTAGGAGAAAGTAGGAGAATAATGAGTTTGCAAACATTGTTTACAATTATTTGTTCTCAAATGTCAATTACTTTTAATCAAAGATGTCAAATTGTATCTTTTGTTAGAGAAATTTGATGTAAGTGTAAGCTTTTCAATGTTTAGATGGATCATTAAATTTGAATATTGAAAAATTAGGAGCATGATTGCATGAGATAGTAGTATACCACATAGTTCAAAATCTTATATTAGGAAAATTATTTTATCTATTTTTTGTTAGCATCACTTGATTTATAAATAGGAATACTCCTAGCATTAATTAATTCCTTTTTGCAAGTTTTGCAAATTTTAGCTTGGTAAACCAAATTTTCTTTTTGTTTCCTACTTCCACTTTACATTTCTGTCAATTTTTTTATTTTTTTATTTTTGCCTATATGAAATATGCCAGTGAAATCTATTTCAGAAAAATTGCAAAAAATTGTTAATTTCTTATGCTTCATATGACCTCAAATAGGCATGTATTAAATTTTTCTGTAGCATTTTGTTGATTTTGGATCTAAGAAAGCTAAATTGAGATACTGGGTTGGATATTTGATTATTTTTCTTAAGTTACGAGGTTGAAGAAGATATTTGGGTTATTTTTAATATGGCGTACTTTAAGATTGATGTGTCTTTTTTTTTAGTTGTTATGTTTTAAATTTTTGGTTTTTTCCCCCTAAAAATGAATTAAAGTAACTTTACTATCTCATTTGTTACTTGAATATGATCTGTATATTTCACTGAACCAGGTACAATTATTAACACACACTATTGTGATATTCTTCTTAACTTTTGATAACTTATTTAACATTCATCAACCCCACATTCTGCAATTTAGTTGGAGCAATGGTATCCATGTCTTGGAAACATTAGCAAAATTGTATGCAAGCTTGAGCCTTGCCAATGGTATTACTCCTATCCAACAATACGAGATTGATTAAAGCCAGATGGGATTGCACATTTGTGTGTCTCTTATCATAAAGTTTATACTTCTTTCACTGACACTTTTGCAAACGTTAAACAATTGCAGCAGCTCTTCAGTACCATATCCTAATCTCTTTTCTAACAATTCTTTTCCCCGTAGTCCCAATGCATTGGCCTTCAAGTTTCTTGTTATTTTTCTTGAAATTTAACTTCTATATTTTACCTATTAGATCTCCACCTGGAATCACTAAAGTGATTGTTCCTATCAAGCAGTGATTGTTCCTCTGTAAATTCTGGCTCCAGCATCAAATTCAACAAAGGTTTTGCAACTCTATGAGATATTGTGTCTAGAAAATATCTAAAGCAGTTCCCACTGATATGTTCTTTGCTTCTTTGTAATATAATTTATGATTGGCTCAATTCACCAATGGTAGTTGTAAGAAAAATAGATTTCATATATAAACACTCAAATGTAATGCATGTGACATCTATCTAAAATTGCTACCTTAAATTGAGCATTTCTTTTTCTATCTAATGTTCAGAATAGGTTCATTTTAGTTTTCAAGTAATTGTAAGCATGTGGCTACTTTGAGTCACTTAGTTTACACATGTAAGAATTTACTTCAATTCTTGTCTTGGTGTGAAAGATTTATTGAAATCATGATTATTTTGGATTTTACTCTATTATTTTACACTTTGCAATTGTCATTTCTTAATGATACATAAAGAGTGCAATAGTATAGATACGGCACGTGCTCTCACTAATATATTATACTCTCACTAATATATTATTATTAGTATAACACCTGTGCGATACACGAGAAGAATAGCGTTCAAAAATATAACTAATGGGAATTTGAAAAGTAAATGAGAAATATTTGTATATCAGTTGAAAATATAAAAACATGAATGTCTATCAACAAAAAAAAAGAAAAGAAAAAACAATTAGACCAATAAACTCAGTTGTAGAAATCTTTTCCTACTTCACGGCATGGTGTATAGGTCCTTATTTACTGCACATAACATCCCATTCTAATATTGAAACCTTTAAGAATATATTCTATTGTTGTATCAATCAAACCACATGCTTGAACTATGAATTGATTCTTTGCATTTTCAGCATCTTTGAAACTTTAGAACCGATCTTTTATGATTTGGAAATTTAAACTTATGAAAAAGGGAACTAATATGAAAGAAGATCAAATATTTGTGAGAAATTTTTTATATTCATCCATAACCTAAGAAATTTATTAGAGTTGGATTTTTTGATAAACAAACCTAAATGCAGAAACATCTTAAATTTTCAATTCCCAACTCATTTTGCTAAAACATTAAAAATTTTTAAGAAAAAATGCTAAAAAAACTAACCTTGTAAGTTTTGCCTATTTCGAATCAAGCCAAAATCTCTCTAAAAACGTTGACATTCAAGTAAAATGATTCAGTATAACCAAGTTTACAATAGTCTTTTAAAGTTATAGTGCAAGTACAAATCTGTCAAGCACCAACTACTGTTGATGGCATTCCAGGGAGCCTTTCCACTTTCAAAAAAATAGAAGCACCTCACCTTTCTCATTACAGACATTTTCCTTTTATAACTTACAGTGTGTTTTGATTATATTTGTTTTTCATGGAAAATATCAAATTCATGGGAAAAAATTTCAATCTTTATGCGTTTCCTTAGAAAACTAGAAATGAAATTTCAAATTCCATGTTAGCGGGAAAAGTGGAAAATAGGTAAAACATGACTTAATCAATTAGCTTATTGAACACCAATTGATGGCGCAGAAGTTACGGTTGATTTAGATTAATAATAATAAATAGATATGGATTTTAAGTAAATGAAATTTGAGAGTATTAATTATTGTCTTTTTAAGTTGGAAAAAAAAATTATACTACAATTAAAAGAATGAGATTCAATGTTGAAATTACCAAATTTTAAATGTTAGATTACACAATAAGAAGAAAGGTTAGGGTTAAATTGTATTAATTAGCCATTTCAAAATAGAAAAAAATAAAATAAAATAATGAAAAACAAAATATGACATCAGTCGACAGTTTAGGAGGGAAAACTTTCTTAGATTATTTTTGATTTAGATATATTAGTATTAGTATTAGTATTCGCACCTAGTGTGATGTACAGGTAGATATATCGAAAAAAAATTTAAAGATAAAAGAGATGAGTCCCTTTCTAAAACCTCCTGGAGGTTCTATAACAAAATGCGCGTATAGATGAACACCACGAGTAAAATACATGTGACATTCATAAAATACACATTGCGTATATTCATACACGCCACACAGCGTGAGAAGTCTTTTTACAAAACCTCCAGGAGGTTTTTGAAAAGAACAATTCTATTTGGACAAATTAGTAGACAAACGTGAAACAAAATAAAAATGTGGCCCATGTGATTATCATTGATGAAAATGTGATGGGATGTATTGAAAAACAGGATCTTTCCATGTCTCAGTCTTAAAAATGGTATAATCATAAAAATTATTTGCATGTGTGACGAAATTGAAAAGCCATGAATAATTATCGCCTTACTAAATAGGATGTCAAAAATGGAAAATTGATGTTGTGAAAAATAGGACGAATATATTAAATTACATATGTAATAATAAACAATATTAAATATGTATTCAAATCAAAATACAAAAATGCACTAATAATCAATCATCATCCACTGAACTTCTTATACAAAATGGTTTATCATCTATAATATCGGACGATACATTGATACCTGATAGATACAAAATTTGAAAATTAATATATATACCTTTGTATGTGTATGAAATAAATTAACATGCTGCATTCTATAATCTGGTTTCTCTATTGAAAAATGCATGAATATATAGTATGACATTGAGTTATATAATTAATTAGATCATTGCCAAAAAGCAACTATAAATTAAAGCGCACAAAAGGAAACCGAGTAGAAGATAATTCAAATAAGGATTATTAACGCTAGATAATTTTCACATACTCATTCATAATCCCAGAAAAAAGAATAATGATATTAAACATTTGAAAAACCTACCAAAAATTAGGATCTCAGTCGAAATTAAAATAGTTAAATAGAAGAATATAATGTGTATAACAATGATGAATGCAAATTATAAGGGAATTGTATGTATACACAAGAATCCCTTCCAATTAGGTCATCTAAATGAATGAAACCATAAACATCTTAAAGTGTAGAATTAGAATGGTATTGTGAATCTTAAAAATAGAAGTAACAGGTGCAATCGGCAGTCAAGATTGCAAATATGGAAGGCTGATTTGTAGGTGATTCGAAAAGATAAGGAAAGTCGGAGGAAATATGATTTGCACGCGTATATCGAGAAAAAGTAACTAAAATTAAAATCCATTTTCAAGGAAAAATGCAAAACATACAAATAAATAATTAAATAAATATAGAGTGGTGTAATAAGTTATGCTTGTGTGACGTCAACATGACATTTAGGCGGAAAAACACCTTTAGACTACTCTTTATTTAAGAATATAATAATATAATATGATAAAAACAGGATGAGACATCCAACATAATTAAAAAAATATAATGATTTAATCTGTACTTTAAGCTATATCTTGGACTCTTGTTTATGAAGTGTGAATTGAGACTTGTAATAATGACTGAATATCAGTTGCACTTGCATTGGGAGGTTTATCACAATGAGACTCCTTGTATATGTTCATCAGTCAACCAGATTGAGGACTTGTATTTCCATGACAATTTCCAGTCTCAGTTTATAATACATCTGTTTTCAAGGGGTAAAAAAGGAATTTGCAAAATTGTCTAAAATTAGGCAAAGAATATATTGAAAATCTCCTCACATAAACATTTGGTCCTACTCGGTTCCAGCAGATTCAATGGCATTGTAGGCTAAGTATGAATATGTGAACTTTCAATCTTATAAACTGGTCTTTAAAAGACCATCGTGAACCCAACCTCTACCAGTGGTTTTCTTCCACATGAAAAACATTTCAGTGAAGAAAAATGACTAATGTTGGGTGAATCCCGAACTCAAACTAATCACAAATGCATCATAGACAGCAGAACAATGAGATATTGCTTACAAAGGAATCTTCTAGCCATTTGACACCATATTTCCATACAGAGAGGATCAAGATTGTCAATCATGTGCTCCAATGATACCCCAATCTGCCAATGATGTAATAAATAACAATACAAAAAAAAAAGAAAAGATAATGAGATTAGATATCAAAATTGATAGGTTATAGAGATTGAATTATGTATTAATAGGGATTAAGTGGTGTCGATCGGAATGGGTAAGTAGAAAACCCATTCAAAATCCAATAATTACGGGAATAATCGTCGTAAAAAAAGGAAAAAATGAAAAAGATGAAAACAGAAATGGAAGAAGATGGAACATGGTTAGAAGACGAAAACTGGGGGGAAGGCGGATCAATCAGCAAACCAAGATTGACGGAAGCAGCGATTTAGGTGGACATATTTCAGGAAACTAAGAAAAAAATTACGGACAAAATGGAAAAAATTATATAAAAAAGTAATAATGAATAAAGAAATAGCAAATAAGCTGGTGTAAGAAGTACACTACACATGTAGCTGTACCCATAGACACCGCATAAAAAAGAAGGGAAAATTGCGGTGCCTATAGGCACAGCTACCCTTGATTTAAGAATATATATAATTTAGATAGATTATTATTATTATTATTATTATTATTATTAAAAGAGCCACTTTGAAAGTCACTGTTCATCCTTTTCGTCTGATACGACATTGTCTTGGTGCCTTTTTTTTTTTCAATTTTCCCGATTCAAAACGACATCGTTTTATCTTCCACTATAAATTGCTAAAAATTGTTAACTGCATCATTAGAGCCACTTTGTCTCTGTATGGCTCCTTCATTCTTGCCTAGATTGTTCCAATGAAGCTTCATTGAATCTCGCTACCCTTCTTCACTTTCTGAAGCCTCCAGAAAAGGTCACCTATCGGGTGGTCAAACTCTTCGCAATCGATCCAGATAGCAAGAAGCACGCGGTTGTGAGGTTATCTGGTCAAACCCTTCTCAAGGCATTGACCAACCATGGTTTAGTCGACCCGGCTGCACTAGCTTAAAGAGATAGATGCGTGCTCATTGAAGTGTGAGGTCCACATCTTCCAAATTTGTAATTGCAACACTTCAATCCTCTAAACAATCAATAACCGTGAGATTTGGTTCGTGAATATGAAGGCCTAGGAACAAGACATCTTTAATTGCATCATTTGTACCTTACCTTCACAGCCATCTAATTTTACTAGAGACTTGGCGTACAAGTTCATATGTGATTTTGTCTTCGTCCCTTGTTGTAAGTTCTTACCATCTCTGGCACCCGTCTCTGAAAAGTTCTCCGGCTTATTTGCTTTATTTCTTTTTGTTCAGCTTTCATGGTGTCATTGTAGGTTCTATTGATTTTCTAAAAAGAAAATAAAGTAAAAATAAAATTGCCCTCGTTTGGAGAAATTTTTTGTGAACTTACTTTTTATTTTTATATATGTCAATTTAGTTTATTATTGCCCTACAATAACGAAGCTAACTGAATTTTTTTTTTCTTCAACTGGTATTATTGTATTTTGCTATTTAAAAAACCTAAAGAATGAACCATTCACGGAGTCTAGAGGCTGGCATAAAATCCTTTTTGAAGGGTAGGTGGCTTGATTTTTTTGGTCTTTGTCAATGTCTTATACATCATAATAATAAAGTTACTTGTAGAAACTATAAAATAGTCCAATGCTTTATGTGGTCAAATGTCAATAACATAACATTATGCTTCTACTATATAAGCCCCCCATTTTTATGTGGTCAACGAATCAAGTATCTTTAATCCAAGTATTTATGAAACGATGAAAGCGTGATTGATGGTTGAAATTACACTATATAGGCATCATCTCAGTCATTTCAAAAATTACAGTGGGAACACCTTCTCATACAGTACATATATGATGATGGTCGTTATGGGCGAGAAATTAACAAGAAAGTTAACATTATTCATTACATTACATTACCATTTGGATGACCTAACAATATACCGGTTTGACCTCGATTTAATATTTTTTTGAACCTTGAATCATTGTTTTCCCAATTCATATACTGACTTCTTCATGTCGAGCATCCATGATCTGAGTTCTTGGTACGAAAATATATTTCTTTATGTTGTATGGGATTCTATATTTTCAGTTGGTGCTCCAATAATTTTATTTGTTAGGTTGAACGGAGTTGCATCCTAAAAGATCTAAAATTGATTGACAAATTTGTATAGTGCATCAATTTTATTATTAATATTTTTTTGATTAAGATAGCATATTCATCGTTCTTAGTATGGTGAGTTGGATGTCATGTGTAAGTTGTAACTGGTGCTTTGAAGGCTAGTGATTGGTAGCTTTTCTTATGTCTGTTTTCTACAAATGTTGAATCTTTTCCACAAATGTTGAATCTTTCCTCTTTAAAGTTTCCTTTATGTAATCTGGTCATAGTTTTTGATTATGAAGAGTTTTGTGCAAGCTTCGATCACTACATACTTTCTACCTAAAGTCTACTTTGCAATTGAATGGTATATTTTGTTGAACTTGTTTTTACATATAGTGGTTGAGTCTTCTGCATTTGAGTACTTTCCTAAATTACAATAGTTGCTCAGCTTGTTTTTTAGTTGCCTACTTTGTTGAATATTTTTTCTAATTTGTAAATCAGTCAAAGTATTTAAATCTACTATATATCTAATAAAAGAGTGAGTTTCAAATAGCTCTACATGAAATCCAAAAAAAAATTTAATAGAAAGATATTTATTTATTGGTGTAATTGGAGAAGGTTTGAAACATACACATATGTTATTGTTCTGATAGTTAATTTTTGCATATATAATCTCTTTTGCAAGTTCAAATTTGTTATCAATTTAAATTATATTCAATTTTAGATGTGACATTCATATCAAAATTTGAAAGCTTTTTACATTACACTTTATTAATAAAAATTGTTTCATATTTGGCTATGGATTTTAGTTCATTAAATTAAATTATCATTAAGCCCTTTATAATAATAGTACTAAGTTAGAATCGCCTCTGTCAAGCCATGTTCTTTTTTATTTATTTTGACTTTAGATTCATCTTACATGGCATGAGAATGAGCTTATTGTAATATAAATGGAAAGAACTAAAATGGTTCATTTTACTTTTTCTTTTAATTTTGATTTGTATGTTATTGCAAGGGAAATGTATCTTGTTTAGCCCGAGTGGATAGCAGCAAAAGGTATCTTTGAAAAGAGATCTATATCAAAAAGCAAGTTTCTTATAGTACTTCCAAGCATCTGGAGCATCGTAGCTTGTGCACAAGTTGATATATTTTGTTGAATTTTGGATGGCAAGTTATAAGAGACGTTCTATTTGTGGTCTTTCGCAAGTTTACAAGTAGCATTGGTAGTGATTTTGAATTTCTCATAGTTCAATCATATATGACATAGCAAGTAGTACTTGTCAAAATTTTGAGTCTTACTATAGATCTCTCTTTAATATTGGGTTGAGAAGAAAAGTTGTAATAACAAAGTTTACAGGAATAGTACTTGGCCTTTGATGAGACTTATACATAAATACATGGATCCTTATATCTAATTTCAAGTTAGCTTATAACATGCTGCAATGGTACTCTTGAATTCAACATAGATCTTTGTTTAGTTCCTTGAACAAAATGTCCCTTGAATGCCTTTCCTCTCCATGGGATTTACAGCTTTAACATGGATAGGACAAAAAATCTGCCTAACTAGCTGTATTTACAAGTCCTAACTACTAGGTGTATTTACAAGCCCTTGGAAATAAAACTGAAATTGGAATACTGGAACACAAGAAGGCTTTGGAAAACTTTCGTACTAGAGTTTTCTCTCAAGTAAATAAATACTCCAGCATTTTAGTTATTTTGGGAAGCTTTATTTATTCATTTCTAAATAATGTTCTATAGGATGTTAAAGAATACAACAATATAGATACGGCACGTGCTAAGGACGTGCCCTCACTGGTATTAAAGAAAAAAGAGTAATGGATATAAATGTCAATTTTATGGAACTAAGGACTTTATGTGTAAATGTATGAAAAGTTTGAAACCCATGACGTTGAAAAAAAAAAAGGGAAACCCAACTAGTACAATGAGCAAATGTTAGGGACCATATGTGAAATTTACCCTTAAATAAATATGGTCAATATTTGCAACTTGTTAAATGAAAGTGGAAAGAGTTGCAAGGATATATGTAAAAAATGAATAATTAAAAACTCTAATACTCTTCGGCCTAGTCAATCATGAAGGCATATAGGAATTTTAACGCCCAAATTAAACAATAAATTGAGGCACTAAATTTACATGTAAGTATTAGCTAAGTGGTTAGTTCTAAAATCCACATGTAAATTCGATACTTTTGGAATATTAGAGTTCTTTCCGTGTAGATATATAAATTCAACATTCACACCTTATCAATGGAAATGGAAAGATAATTGAGTAATATAATGTGATGTGTTAAAAAATAAGATCACGGTTAACTTTTTATTTAATGGCATAACTCGGGTTGGAAGAATAATTCTATTTAAATAAAAGGAAAGGAAAAAGTCATAGACCCATGTAATTATGTATTGAAAAAAGGGTTAATTTCACAAATCGTTCATAACCTTTGAGTTAAGAATTAGATGGGTCCCTAACCTTTTTTTTAACCTCTTAAGTCTCTAACATTTCATAAATTCGTACGATAAGTTCTTTTGTCACTATTCCGTTAACTTTTCAATAAAATGACCGTTATACACATTAAATTTTTAATTTTAAAAACAAAAGATTTAAAACTATTAAAAATAATAAAAAATTAAAAAAAAGGGAAACACTTTCCCCACCCTCCCCTCCCAAGACCGGCTACCGGGTGAATCCTTCATTTTCTATCGAAAATGGCAATAGACAGTAAAATACTGTCGTTTTCTGACAGCTTTTATAGGGGTGAACCCTCTATTTGCTGCCAGAAATGGCAACAGGCATCAAAATGCTACCGTTTACTGGCAACTTTTATTGGAGGGGGTGAATTCCCCCATTTGTTGTTGAAAATGGAAGCAAAATTTCCCTTCATTTTCTATCGGAAATGACAGTATTTTGCTGGCAGCGCTTTTACTGCCGGCTTGGAAGCTTTTTATGGGGAGGTGAATGCTACTATCTCCTCCTTTTTGGCAGCAGAAAATTTCGATATTCCGACTTGCTGCCATTTCCCCTTTTTGGCGGGCGTAAATTATAGTATTTCGGCGGCAATTTCCGGCGGGAGGGGTGGGGTGGGTGTTTCCTTTTTTTTAATTTTTTATTATTTTTAATATTTTTAAATATTTTATTTTTAAAATTAAAAAGTGTATAACGGTTATTTTGTTGAAAAGTCAACGGAATAGTGACAAAAAAGGCATATTATATAAATTTATAAAAGGTTGGGGATCTAAGAGGTTGGAAAAAAAGTTTAGAGACCAGCCGATTATTTATTCAAAAGTTGGGGACGATTTTTGAAATAAACCCTTAAAAAATTCGTCCCATGTGGTTGCATTGTGTATCTTTTTGTTCAATTGGTATAAAAGTTTAAAACAGGTGAAAGGGGGCAGAGAAAATAGCAAAAATCAAACTAGAAGCAGAGGGGAAGGGCACGGAGAACGCCACGGCACTGGAAATCCGAAATCGGTAGACTTTCGTAATGTCTGCTCGATTACTGAAAAAGGTTCTGCAAGAACAAGAAGCTGCACTGCAACAGGAACACCAGCAGCCGGCGCTCTACAACGGCGACGAGTCTGAATCCCCCGAATCTTCAGCCCCTTCCAAAAATCCATTCGATCTTCTCGACGACGATGGTGACGTCGTCGACCCTCAATCTGATAAGGTCAGTTTCGTCGCTCCTTTAATTGTAGAAAAGTGGTTTTCTGTAATTTTGAGTTGAAAGTTTGTTCGGGGGTTTGTGTTATTGATCTTATTGTTTGTTTGGAACTGGTCTGGCGTTATTTGTTTTGTGAAGGACTCTAGAGATAGGCTGCATAATTGCTGAAATATATAGATGATGCAAAAAGTCATTTTAAGACGATTACACATACTCTTCTTAGCTTCTTTATTTAGCATTGGAGAACATTGGATTAAACAGGGTTCGAGAGAGGTATTTTCCTGAGTTAATAGTATGTCCTAAATGAAAAAAACAACAAATGCATTAATTAACAACTTCATGCTACAAAATTGACTAATAATTCCTGAACACACTGTCTGATGTGGCACATGAAGTAGAGTAGGAACATGTCAAGTCATCCTTTTTAGCAGCCTCCTCTGGCTAAATTTGACACCAAGTAACTCATATGACTCCGACTCGATCCCTTAGTTGTTGTTTGGTTGGTTGCATCTAGGTTCCTATATTTGATTAATTGATTCAACATTTCCTTCCTAATGAAATACACATCCGGCTCAATGTGCTTGGTCCTTGTTGAACCCTCTCCAATATTGTGAAGCCAGAAATAATGGTTTTTGAGGTAGGTTCTTGTGCAACTCAACAAGATCTCAATTGAGTCTTGAGCAAGGGCGTTGAGCTTGGATGCAATTGAAGATCCACGCACCACCTTTTGTGTCTTAGATCTCCACAGAATTTCTTCTAAGATAGATGCAACAGCTGCTTGATGACTCCCTGGCGGAGAGTGCATTGCCGTCCTTCATAGAACACTTATCTGCAAATATCTAGGTGTAAGACTCATTCTGGCCCCACTATGTAATTTTTCTTTTCGGCGCTGCTATTTTTTTTTTTTTGGCCCCTTTTTCAGTACTTAGAGCAAGCAGATCCGATAGACTCTTTAAACATATTATTCTCTTTATTTTAGAGAGTAAATGCTTAAAAATGTGCTCGAAGAGACTCTTTAAATTATCTTTTTAAAATAAAGAGTGGGGTTTGGCTCTCCATATTTGGAGACCCAAACTTCACTCTCTATAATTTAATGTCTACAAGTTTCAATACATGTTTATTGGTTAACAAAACTACAGGTGATTCTATTGGTTATTAACATTTTAAGACATAAATATCAATTTAAAATGAGGAAAATAGTGAATGCTTCTTGTAAAAAGTAAAATAAAGAGTGACAAATAAAGAGTTTGTTGGACATTGTCAAAATTTTCTGTCTAGATACTCTTTAAAATGTAGAATATGCTCTTTTAAAATAGAGAGCCTGTAGGAGATGCTCTTATGTTGACAAACATGTAGCCCCTTTGAATTTTGACAACCTCAACAATGCCTGAAAAGTAACTAAGTAAGAGCATCCGTGCTATCCACATGAGCAGAAGTGCATTTTAAGTTGTCAAATGCTACATAAGCAAGTTAAATTTAACAATTATTGAAATGTCACATTTGATGTGTTAAACAAAATAACTACAATCCGCTCAAGTGTAAGTGGGCCCCATTATTCTCAAAAGTTATTGATCAAACTTTATTAAATAAATAAAAAAGAATTTTTGAAAAACATTAAATTCTGGCACAATGTTAAAATTGTTGTTAAAGTTGACAACAAAGTTAACAACTAACCAAAAAACATTGTTTTAACTACTTCCTAAACACCACCAATGTAGGTACTTTTCGAGTTGTTAACTGGCAACTTCACTAACAACCTAATTTAATACTATCAATGTGGATGCTCTAATCTAACCTTTTCAGATTTCTGGTTCTTACGATTAGCAACTACCTTGGCATCATCATTTTGCTATTTCCATTAATAAATTTATCAGATACATTCACAAGCAAGAAAAGAAAACACTCAGCTGTTGATAAAAAGACTAGTATCAAGTTTGGAGTTTCTATAAATCCATTGGGCAAGAGCAGCCTTAAACTTGTCAAAATAGGCCCTCAAGGCCATAGTGATTTATGCAATTTGCAAAAGTAATATGGGTTCCTCTTTCCTCAAATCCTTCAGGTTAAGACATGGCATGTCTTCTTGTAATCCAATTAATTGAAACCTGTGAAACAGCTAAAGATAGGTTATATTATGGTAAAAGTTTCTATGTGGGCCATTCCAATATTGGGATATGTTGAAACCATTTGCCACTATGAGCTTTATATCTTTAGATGAATCTGTTAGGATCCTTTTTAAGTTTAAAAACCCATTTTTTCCAAGTACATAGTTGCTCTCATCACAAGGGACTACTAGCCTTATATTGTTCAGTCCCCCGTCCTGCTCTGCCTTGTTTAATTTAAAAAATATATTAAAAATGACTAAAAACATTAAAGGGGCAAATAAACTGTGCAGGAGGTTGCACACGCCTAAAAATTTTGGTGGGGGCACCGGGTGGAACACAGTATCATGTGCCCCACCCTCCCTGTTGGCCATTGATCATGACACTGAAGTTGGCTTGTCGATAAGAGGAAGACTGGTTAAGGTCTTGTATGGTTTTGGTTCTTCTAAAGTTAATTCTCACTCAAACACATTTCTGACCTCTCATTCATCTATTTAAATAATCTTGCACATTATTCTATTTAAATAATCTTACATGTAAATTCAAAACTTTTCCTTACTACTAGACCACTCATTTATTTAAAAAAAAAAAAAAAAAACACTTTTCACAACATCAATTCTCAAAAATTCAGAACCATACACCCTATATACGTAGTAAATGATACAAGAAGCAATATTTGTAATATTCATCTGTTCATAACATGACTATTAGAAGACAAAACGATAGATCGTTATCGTTCCAGAATGACTAAGTTACAACCTCTTGAGATCTCTTTCTCTGAATCAAGACAACATTCCATCAATAGTTAAAAAAAATAAAATAAAAATTGTGTTTAAAAAAGAAAATGATTTTTTAATTCCAGAAGCTAGGTCCCGCTCCTGGAGCACTGCTTCCCCAAGGAAGATTGGCTCTACTCCCAGCACTTGGAAAATTTAGGAGATGAAAAAGGAATGAAGAAAGGAGCTTGAGATTGCTGTGACATTTGGAGAACTGGCCTACGCTGATAATTGAAGCGCTATGGAATTCATGAAGAAAACATTGGTGAGATAACTGCAAAAATTTCATTTATTTAGTTCTTTGACAATTCAACACCATCAAGTACTTCTACAGTAGATCAATCATCTCCATCTCGATGGCAAGTTCAATGAGTGCCATGGGCGCTACTCTAGTCTTTAGTGCTATGATATCTGAAAAAATAGGAGGGAAGAAACAGAGTGTTTGTAAGATATTTTACTGTAATGACAAAGGTGAAATAAATATCAAGACACGTTTGTTTATATGGTATTATTGCTAAAGAAAGATGGCAAACATTCGCTAATGAACTACTTAATACTACAGAACTGACTAACACTTCCTCAGCCCATGAAGAGTTTGATAATGCTGATACAGATACAGTGGAGTAAGAAGTCTAAACTTCATTTCTTCCATCACATTGGAAGATCCAATTTCTATTTAGTCCAAATGAACTTACCAATCACCTGGTCAGCAATGTAATATTATGCCTTTTGTGTTGGCCAGCCCCCTTTTGTACTCGGCATCATCACTAACAGGAACCGAACTGAGTAACTGAACATTTTTCTAATCCAATTTCTAGCGCTAACATGAATGCCCGGGCATGTGAAAGTCATCAGCCATGTTATAACCAAATTTCTAGTGCGCCCTCAATATAATTATGTATAATATGACTGTAATGAGCTTCAATAAAGCGAATAAATACATGGGGATTGGTACGTGGGGATTTCTTAAATCGGAAGAGGAAAGGGGGTCCTAGGGTGCCTGTCGTCATGATGGTTTGACCTCTAAAGGTGCTAGTTCTTCAACCTTGGTGCCAAAGTTATAAGTGCCGTAATATAATTAGTACAGGTGGAGCATGAGTGGTTTTAAGGGATCACCTGTAATGTATTACTACTAACACTGCAAAATTTTCTTTCTTTACTTGTTGCTCTCTCTGTCCCATTTACTTTGTCCATTTTGCCTTTCACACAAGGATTAAGTATTGGGAAAATTAAACGAAGGTAGTTTATTTACGTAAAATTATCATTTAATGAGTTATCTGTGCTGATTGATAGTATTACACTTTATGAATAAATACCTTACGTTCTAATCTCCTCAATATATATGTTAAGCATGACAAAATTTTGGAAATTTATTAACAAACTTCCTAAAATACCCTTATTTAATTGGAGTGTCACATTTAATATTTGCCATATTCAAAAAAGTTAATTTTACATTTCAAGATTAAAGGGGGGTATAATTGTAAATTAACGTAAAAAATAATCCTGAATGTATGTCACAAACTAAAAAAGGAAATGTGGATTAAATACATGGGGCGGAAGGAGTACAATTTTGCAATGGCTCCTAGACGTTATATTAAGTTTTCCTATGCTTCTCTTTATTTGTTACATGTTAATGAGAAAATAAACAATTTGACTGATGTTTTGTTGATGATGATGTGAGTATGGTTCTGCGAAATTTGAGCTGCTGCTGATATTTGTACTTATTGGCTGCAGGAGGAAGTCACTTCTGCTGATGACTCTTCAATGGTAAATACTGATGTCAAGCATCCTTCATCAACGTTAAAAGCTACCATTAATAAATTTTCTGTATCTGATGTCAATTCAAAGAAGAAAAAGAAAAAGAAGAAAATCAAGGAAGATTTATCTGCAAGTGCTGAAAATGATGAAATGTCTTCTGAGCTTATGTTAGAGAACTTGTCTTTGGAAGAAAGCCATGGTCGTGAACAGATTGCAAAAGCCAAGTCAACAAAAGTAAATAATAATGAGATAAAGGTGAAGCACTGCAAATCTTCTATACTACAAATTGATCCCAAATTTCTTAGGCCAGAAAATGAGCTGCGAAGAATCTTTGGGTCTAAGGTAGTGAATTCATTTGAAAAAAGTCGTCACTCTGGAAGTTCAAGTAGTACATATGGGAGTAGACGTGGAAATCATAGCCACAGGAGGACAATTCTTGTTTCTCCATCTGAACATTGGCCTCGCTGGGATGGAGGCTTGTCCATGGAACTTTTAGAGACCAAAGGTGAAGTTCATTATTTTAGGTAAGTTCCTCTCTCTTAGTCTAGATTTTATAAATGTTGGATTGATATTAAATAGACTGCAATTTGGAACAAATAATCTTGTTCTAATTTTTTGTGCGACCTGTTGTAACTGATATTAGTGGTACGTCTATGACTATGAAACTAGCGGCAAGTTTCTAAGCAACAAATGAATAGAAATTTTACTGAACAACAACAAGAAAGTTGCAAGTTGTTGTCCCATAGCACTGGTAGCTTGTCGTCCATCATTCATCTTTTGTTGCTAAAAACCTACAACATTAATACTAGGGCAGGTCAGGGTTGCACCTCAATTGCAATAGGATAGGACAGGACTCTCTCTCTCTCTCTCTCTCTCTCTCTCTGTTATAGCCTATAGGGTTGGATATGGTGAGAACAATCGTACGAACTAAGGTTTTATGCTATAATAAAAAACCATTTATAGCATGTTTGATTGCATCCGTTTTCCATGGAAAATATTAGATTCATGGAAAATTTTTTGAGTTCATGCGTTTGATTGATAAATGGAAATGTTTCATGGTACAACCCTTCTAAACATACTTTTAGTGATTTTCCCTGGAAACCATCTCCCACCTCCCACCTAAGTAAAATATTTTCCATGAAATGTGGAAAATATTTTCTTATCCATCTTTTTTAATCAAATGCACCCTTAATTCTTTACTGCACCACTTAACTACCGTTTTCCTCCAATTTTGACACTTCGATCACCACTTGCCAAGGCTGACCTCTCATTGACCCCCCCCCCTTTTGATTTCTCGACAGACCTAATACTTGGTATTATGTGACAACTTGGTTTCTGGCCATGGAACAACAAGGGAAAATTGAATGAAGACAGTGGCAATTGGAATAGAGAGCATCTCCGATGAAATCTATAAGGCTATGCAATGTGTTGTAATTGTAGGAACTCATTTTATTTCCAATTGTTACTTCAAGCTTTCATCAAGATCCGAAGATTCAAAATGAAAGGGTTCTTGTAATTTTAGGATTCCAAAGATATGTGATGGCGGGACTGGTGGTTCTAGGAAGCTGTTTTGGTGATGGATAATGGTGTGCATTGGTGGGTCTTTGAATTGGGGTTCGTTTGGGACATCAAATTAAAAAATAATGGGATGAACAAGATTGAGTGATGTGGCACATTTTAACTGGGGAGACAGCCAAGAGCACGGAAATCGGATAGTACATCTAGACTCCTTTTACTCACGCCCGCGTGCGCGCACACACACACAAAAAAAGGGGAGTACATCTGTACATCTGGACTCTTATGGGACTCTTATGGCATAGACATCTAGGACAGTGTGGGCTTATGTATTGATTCTATTGAAATGCTGCTCATAATGCTTGGAGGCAGGAGACACATTGTATGTGATGTAAAAACTTATTTAAACTCAACAGAGGATGCCTTTTATATATTTTGTAGTTTCTGGAATCTATGATTGAATACACACCAGACAAAGTTAACTTCAACTTTGAGTGAGTGTCGAATATTACATACTAAATACGAGTGTCCCTTTTTTGGAGTGCAATCAGTGCCAGTACATGGTCTTTCTTTTTTTTTTTTCTTTTTTTTTTTATTTATTTTTTTTGGGGAGGAAAGAGAGGAGGGGTGGGGGGGTTGGGAGGGGGAAGGCATCAGATAACATACCATACAACCACAATTGTCTGTTATTTCCATGTATGCAGGTGATTTTTTTTGGACTGTTGGATTAGCCTATAAAACATGGCTTCTTTACCAGAACTAACTCAAAAACCCCAAATGCAACTTTTATGAGTCTTAACTAAAAAGAACAATCAAATTGATATTTTAATTCAAGTCTTCATAGAAGAACATGAGGTGTTGAGGAAATTGTTCAGTCTCTTCATCAATGCAACATAAATTTAGGTCATTTTTTAGGAAGAGATTTTCTAGGTTGTCATTGTTTATGTTATGCTTTATTTGTTAATTTATTAATGGGTTTTTTTTTTCCAGTTTAACTTTATTTATATATATATGTATTTATATGTATATATATTTTGTTTATGTATTTTTAGTTGAATGATTTGTTTAACTTTGGGAAATCATAAATGAAGAAAAATAGTTGGCTTGGCTATGCCCATGACATGTAATTTTCTTGAATCTTGAGACTGGCTTTAATTTTTGCTGCTGTTTATGTCTCCTAGATATGTGCATTCATCATCTTATGGCCAAACTCAGAGAGCATTTGAAGCTGCCAAGGCAATACATGATCTTAATGGTATTGCAAGCATTCTATTGCATCATCCTTATCATATAGACTCACTCATCACATTGGCAGAGTATTTCAAATTTTTGGGTGAACACGAAAGGTCAGCTGATGCTATTGCAAAATGTCTGTATGCTTTAGAATGTGCATGGCATCCCATGTTTTCTCCATTGCTGGGAAATTTTCAGTTGAAGTATGTTCATGAAACCAACAGACCATTATTCTCAACACTCTTTACTCACATGAAAAACATGGATAGGCGAGGATGCCACCGATCTGCCCTTGAAGTTTGTAAGCTGTTGCTTTCTCTAGATCTAGATGATCCGTTGGGTGCCATGTTCTGCATTGACTACTATGCTCTGAGAGCCGAAGAATATCGCTGGCTAGAACATTTTTCCGAGGAATATGAAGGGGGTCATTCCTTGTGGTTATATCCAAATTTCTCCTTTTCCCTTGCTGTGTGCCGATTTTACCTTGAACGTGAAGAAGGCTCCAAAGATGGAAGAACCGATCCTGGAAAAGCTGCTTCATCGGATCTCATGAAGCAGGCGTTAATGCTTCACCCTTCTATCTTAAAGAAATTGGTAAAGAAGGTTCCTTTAAAAGATCCTGCGTGGACCACTATACTCAAGCATAGCTTCTTTGTGCCCGAGCAAATAGGAAGTCCATCCTTGGATCACTTGATTAGTCTGTATGTTGAAAAGGGTTACATATTATGGAGGCTTCCGGATCTACAAAAATTTCTTCGGGATTCTGCTCTCTTGGTGATTGAGACACTGAAAGAAAATGGAACCGAAGCAAGGGATTGGGTCTGTGTGAGAAAAGAAGCTTTCTCATCAGAGAAAAACGAGTGAGTGTTATGTTGCTCGACTGTTTTTTTCTTGTGCTACTTTTGAGTGCACATGTTTGAAGCATAACTGATATATATATGTTCTCTTTTTTAGGTACTCTCATCTGATGGTATCAGATTTCTCTGATTCTATCCCGACAATGCCACCTGATAACCTACAGAATTTTATGGTTGATCCGAGGGGAGAATTACAGAATAGGGAACAGCTGCCCGGCCATTCTGACTTGTCCGATCGAAATGTGCTCTCTGTTTTATTAGAATCTGTTTTACCATGGATAACTTATGGAAGAGCAGAGGATGATGATACCCGGGACAACCATCCTGATCAAGCAGAACAATTCTAGATTTCCAAAGGCGCCGGTTTCTCTTGTGTCTCTTAAAAACGAAGTTAGGTTCAATGTAATAGATGGCTAGGGCCAAAAGCAAAAGACCATGGATATTTTGTGACATCCTGAGATTTTAATAAAGGTCGACATGTTTGTATTCATGTTGATATGTTTGGCTTGTTTAGGAGTAGGTGGGAATAGGGTTGGCTCTTTTTATAGATGCTACATGAGGGATTAACTTCGTTTATAATAAACTAGTTTTTCACCCGTGTCTTGTAAAGGAAGAATAATTTCAAAAAGTACTAATATATAAGTTAAAAAATTACTCGACATTGAATTTACAAGAAGACATAGGACTCTTGATCAACTTCTTAATTTAGTTTATTGTGTAAGAATTTGAAAGGAAAAAAAAGGGAAAAAGAAAGCGGAAAGTATCAATCTATTTCCAATTTTCCATTCGTTGAGCTGGTTAGCCACATCGACCCACATTCATTTGTATTTTCTTAACTCAGATTAAAGTCTTTAGGCTCCCATTTTACCTCCCCATTCGCTTGAGAACCCACCGAGCAAAACGAGCACTCCAATTCCAACTCTATTATTTTCACAACCAACATAAAAAGAACTTGCAACGGATGAACCTTGCTGTTTTGATTGGGATGGGAAATTAAAGACAACTTGCAACAGATGAACTTTACGGTTTTGATTGGGATGGGAAGTTAAAGACGGAGAATTTAGAATACAATCAACGAAAAACATGAAAATATTCTAGCACCCTGAAATTGGCCTACAATTTCATAACATCAATAAAAAATCAAGTTGATAATTTATTGTTAAGCATAAACTGGTTTTCAATTCAAATTCAAATATATATGAAAAAGTAAAACGTCAATTGAATAATAGAAATTTCAAACTTTAATAAATAGACCAAAGCATACATTTCATTGAAATTGATCTGTAGATTTCCTCGAGTAAGAAGAAGAAGAAATTGATAGGGAAACAATTTGTATTTTGATAATGTTAATTTGAAATTCTGACTTAATCATCAAATGTAGCTAACTAATATCTGATACAGAGCAATATAATATAATTAATGAATAATGCTATTTATCTAGACTGAATACTGGTCTCTAGTCTAGTTGTCATCTCTTCATTGGTTATGTAATAAATGAGGACCTCTATGTATTTATGCATATTAACACATCTTTCAATGTAGTGACGTCAGTCTCCAGTCTAAATAAATGGCATCACTCATAATTAATCACAACTAAAATCTATTGAAGATGGAGCTGAAGAAATTAAATAGAACAAATCGAGGCTAAAATACAATTCCAACCAAAATCCTAAAGAAGACCAGTTCAATTAACAAAAAAATAAAACAAAAGCACCAGTTCAAACAATTCAGAAAAATTCAAGTATATAAAACAAATCTAGAAAATTTATGCAATTTATTGCTGAAACTTAGGATTCAAGATTTTAACGAAATTGGTTTAGAAAGTTTACCCAATCCAAATTACCTATCCAACTAAGGAAGGGATTTTAACTGATCTAATTGAAGACACCTAATCAATTACGGATTCGCAAGGTTGGATTAGACTAAGACACTAGCCATTTAGAGATATTTGATTTGACCGAGAATACCAGCTCGCAATTGGTTGCAACCTTCAAAGATGACGAAAAAGTAAGCTTCACGAAGGCACCTAGAAGGCAGCATACCGAAATAGATTCCAATGTAACAAGGAAATGTGCAAATCCAGAGCAAGAATAGAGAGCAATGAGATCCCCACTAAGAAAAGTGTGAGAGATTTAGGTTGCGTTCTGTTTGATGTTTTCAGGGTGTTTTCTATTTTCAGTTTTCCAAAACACTCAAAACGCGTTCTCTTGAGATGTTTTAAAAAACGAATTTTGAAAATAGAAAATTATTAACACACAAAACTCAAAATGAGGAAACCGTGTTTTCCGTATTTTGGGCCAAAAGTGCGGTCCAATTCAAAATACGCAAAATGAAGACCTCAAAACATGGCCCAATTGAACTGCTTTCTCTCTATCCATCGGCTCAGCTCCTCTTGTTCTCTCCAGACGCTTTCTCAATCAAGCGACATAGGGTTCGACTCTGCTCCTCTTCTATTCTCTCCAGACGCTCTCTTAATCAATTGACCTAGAGTTCGTTTCCATGTACAGGAACGACAATCTAGTAAGTGTTTTTGTGTGTTAACTACTTCATACATACTTTTCTCTATCAATTGCTTTCAAGTTGCTAATGCCAGTTTTGTTTATCGTTGTATAGCAACATTTGGTTGGCTGATTTATCAAATAATTAAGGTGAGTATTTGCTTACGTATATGCCATATATCAATTTCTTTGTGTTGCACTTTGGAAGGGCGAAATGGGGGATGGCATTATCAAGTCGGCGGTAATGATGAAACAAGAGGAAGTTTGTTATTATAATTCACCTTCTGGAATTCCACATATAGTATAGATTGCTGTTTAAAATTTTAAATTATTTCTTGATCCAAGTGTTAATAGAAGAGTTGGCGTGTTCATATAATTGGAATTTTGGAAGATCTTTCGGTGGATTGCTAAAATTGCACTCATCTTTGACAAATTGGTTCACACGATATTTTAGCTGCAAAATATTGATAAATCACTGATGAAAACCATTTCAATCTATCATTGCACTTGAATTTCGGTACTGAGCAATCTTTGAAGCTTTTTTGTTTTTTTCATTTTCTAACTACTCACTGTTGGTAACTTGGTGTGTAATTTTTGGAGCTTTTCTGATTTTTTAGATTGATAACTTGGCAAAGCAGACCTGAAACTTGTCTCATTGTGGCTACCTTGTTATTTGAAACTTGTCTCATTGTAATAATATTATTCATATAGAATGAGAATATGACAAGTGGTAAAATTAAAATGTTTCTTCTGGCATTATCTTTTGTGCAGCATAGCTCTAGTTTTATGTCAAGGATTCAGATCCTGAGCCTGTTCAGTTGGAACTTGTAGTTTGCCAAATCTTTACATATAGGCTATTGGTTTTCTCATTTTTATCTACAGCTCAGAATCACTAGAAGAATGGAAGAAAATGCTGAAGTACATGTTCATTAAAACTTTGCATCTCCTGACATTGATTTAATTATAGCTGTAATTCTTTGTAACTGGCACCCAATAGTTTTCTTTGTAACGCAATATTAGTAGGGTCTTGCAATATGCTTCCTGCATGA
>CAVNYN010276273.1:0-13074 GCA_963692815.1 Nyctanthes arbor-tristis | reverse complement strand
TCTGTATAAGCTTAATCCTCTACAGCATGGAAATTTCTACAATATACTGTTGAAAATCAGAACCATGAATGCTATGTCTTTCCTTTTATCCTTGATCACCTATCTACTGTTAAAAAATGATGTGCTTTCGTACAGAAGGTGTGGAGATTTGGTGGTGGGGTGGGGGGAGGCGGAACTCGGCAAGAGAGAGAGAGAGAGAGAGAGAGAGAGAGAGGCGGACCGAATTTGGGAGTGGGGTGGGTTCTGAAATCTGGGGTTGGAGGGGAATACATTACAGATTCAATTTTTTAGTGGGCCCCGGTTCAAAGGGTGGAGGGAAATTGGCTTCCTAATGTGGCGTGGTCCTTGTCCACCTTGGATTGCCGCCTCAAAATTTTTGCTCCTTTATGGAGTGCTGAGTTTTTCATAGAAAAACTGGGTGGAGCAGGGAATACCTTCTCCATTTCTCTTGCACATGAAACCATGGTATCGTAATTCTGCATTCAAAACCGACTCAAAGCACCAAGCTCATTAGCAGGAAGATAACAAAGTTTAGTTCAAAGAGATCTCAACAGAGTAGGAGTAATCCAAGGTCAAGGAGATCGGAAGAGCACACTAATGATGTAATTCTTCAAGTGAAACAATTAAAGTTAGAAAATGATTTCCTCCCACCCGTCTAGCGGGATAGCTTGCCAGACGGGTGACATGGGGGGCTGTCGTTGGGCAGCCCCCATGTGCTTGGGCCCAGACACATGGGGGCTGTCTTAACGGGTTATCCCGCCACCCATCTGAGAGGAGATACCAATTCGTAAAACCATACCTACAATCTCCAACTAACATTGATGAATAAAGACTGACCATGCTGCCCCCGCTAGATCTAATAATTTTCCTACCTACATCCTTGTGCAAGTAGAGAGAGAATAAGAAAAACTAAGAAATTTACAATCCCGTAACGTCTCATGACACATGTCAGAAAACTATAATTCAGATTAATGAGCAATTGGAGGCCGACGGAAATGATGTACATATATGAGAAGAAAACTCAGGAAATTCTACTGGCAATTCAAAACACCATAATTTTTGGCAACAAGTGGGTGGCTTGGTATTGGTAAGCTACCTTTCATAATTTCAAAAAGGGCTAAAAATGGCACCCTTTTATGTCTTTGCCAAAGAAACATATAAAAAAAGAAAAAAAAGAAATCCAAATATGCCATTTCAAATTGAACCAAAAACTGTTTGCTTCTCCATTTGGGGTTTGCCCAAGCCATTGTTTGACATCCCAAATTATTACCATAAAAGATGATTACAAATATCATTAAATTTATATTTGCGCAAGTTCTCTCAGCATGGAGTTGTTCTTCAGCTTGACTCTAAATTACAACAAATTAAGTGCACTAAGTTACTGAAAATTCTGCATATTCATATGCACACTTGAATTGACATCCCCAAAAGTTTTCAGCCAAGCAAACCAAAAGTAAACAGGCAATTCTCGATGCATAACCACAATTCAATAGCATTCTTCCACATTCACACAATCACAACGTAACTAAAGCTAATTACAATCTCAAAGATATCACGGGTACTTTAACCAACTACTCAAGTAAAACAAGTGTATGGCTGACATACACTACTCTATAATGCCACGTTGTATAGTTTCTTTCAATCTGATGGCAAAATATGAGAAACCTATGAATAATGCTAAAGGTACCGCAATTCTTCTTTTTTTTTTTTTTTTGGGTTGAAAACAAAGGTACCCACTCGTAGTGGTATTGTGAGTTAATGCTTGAAACTAATTTGAATCCGGACATAGGGTCCTCCAACAGTTTCAAGTCCTTTTTCTCAGTCTTGCTTTCACATTCCAAGGCAATCCTTACCAGCCCAAAAGCCATTGCTAAACCTGCTGGGCTCAGCTTGAAATCTTTTCAGAATGCAAAATTAACATGCCCCGTTCTGTACCCAAAAAGCAAGCCCACAATCTTTGTCCCAGTACCAGATGAGAGAGTTTGGTTCTATCCTCCCCAGTTTAAGTGTAGACTGGATATGGGAAAATGCCATAGGGGGATGCTTTTTACTGGGTTGGTTCTTTAAATGAACCTGCAAATAGTGAATGCCCTAGAAAATTAGTGCCTTGACATCATATCATAGTTCGAACAATGATCAGTGAATATCAAATTTTGCAAGAAGTTGCTGGGTGTTAAGACTAGTTCCATCTACAAAGGTCAACAGGTTTAAGAGTATTAGCACAAACCTCCCATATGTTGGTTACTGATTTCATTTCATATTTATTTGAAGTGAGATTTACAATGAAATCTCAATAAATTAGTAATGTCGCCACTAAGAGAAATTATTATTTTAAAGGGGATATTAATTATTATTAGCTTATCGAATATTTATTAATCGAGATTTTACCATATGCCCTAAGATTATTTGCAAGATGTGGGGAAACCAATCTTGAAATATGAGCTCATTTTTTAAGTCTTAACTGGATCAAATTGCTCGTAAGAACTTAATGGGCTCTCACACCATATTACGACTTGGATTTCCATATTGAAAGGTCAACCTTACTGGGGAGCCAAACCACTCTATGTTGGTTATTGATTTCACATTTATTCAACAGGGGATTTATCTCTTAATACTGAGGTAGGGGATGGGATACACATATTGTTCTAGTGGGAAGATGGGAAAATGGAAATGAGCTGGATATCGTTTCTAATATGATTGTCTAAGCAAACATTCTATGTGACAACTCACCTCAAAATATCGACCAAGCGACCAGCAACTCCACTGCCACCCCTCTCACGACGCCTCTTCTCATAATCTGCATCGTCAGTAGGCAACTCATACCTACAAACCGGGCACGTATTCCTAATCTTGAGCCATGGCAAAATGCAATCACCATGATATAGATGGAAACAAGGCATTCTTGTCATCTTCTCTCCAGCCGCAACATCCTCCTTACAAACTGCACAAACAACCGCACCGTTGTTCTGCCGCACTTCGTCAACTGTCAACGCAGTTGAAGGTAGATTCTCCACCACGGATTTTGCGGCCGGATGGCCAAACTTTACAGCGTTTTCATTCTCCAGCACCTGTTCCGTAGTGATAATATAATCATCCGGAAGATCAAAACCAGGAACTCCGGCCCCATTGTTGATTTCTTCCAGATTCTGCAAGAGCACTTCCCAGTCGGCATTCACATCTCCCTCATCTTCATCATCATCGTCATCATCATCATCTTCTTCTTCTTCATCGTCGACTTCATCTTGAACTTCTAAGAAGAGATTTTCGGTGTCAGATAGAACATCTGAGGTTACCATAATTTCCCCAATTCTATCAACCACAGAATTTAAATTCTCCCGCTCGTCAAATTGAATTCTCTGGTTCACCTCCGGCCGTTGAAGCTCCTCTCTTTCATTTTCACTATCGCTAATGTGGTAGCCGTTGACTCCAAAAATATCATAATTATTATCTTCATCATGAATAGCAAACCCCGAATTTACCTCAAATTCCCTGTAATCAGACTCAGAATCAGCGCCAACGACCCCAACCCGAAGCGCATCCGACCGAAGACCCGGGCCGAACCCAAATTCAGTGCCCGAATCATCCGGTTGACCCGAATCGAACTCCCAATTAGTGTCGTCCAGAACACGGGCTTCGCGATGCTCAAACAGATCAGTAATAAAATTCATCGGCTCATTATCTTCTTCTTCTCCACAGCAACAGCATTCTCGGTCGGCCATTGAATCCGCATACTCGCAAACCCAGTTACCAGCATCTGCACTAAAATCGTAGCCGAAATTGGAGGAGTTAGTATAATCATCAGGTATAAAGAAGGAGGAATTCGGATTATCAGATTCCAAATCAAACGGAAACGAATTTTGCTGATAGAATATATCCTCGTGTTGCTCTTGGTGATGTACCCTTCTACTGGTCTCCGAACTAGGCCTTTGTGTTTGTTGCTGACTCTGCGGCTGTGGTTCGGGGCGGTGAAAGCGGTGGAGCTCCGTAAACTCCGCCATTTGAAGAAAACAGCAAAATTTCTTCCTGTCCTTATCTCACTTTCTTTGAAACGTTTATATGCTGAATATCTTTCAGTTTTCTTGACGCGTTCAAATTTGAAATTCCAAAACAAGAGTTATTTAGGCCGAATTTACACAAATGGCAAAAAGCTAGACAAGAAGTCAGTTATACCCCTTCTTTTTAAGGTAAATTTCACATATGGTCCAAACATTTACACATTTTATAAGTCGGGTCTCGATTCTTTTTTTTGTTTTTTAACTTTATGGGTCTCTAACTTTTTATAAATTCACATATAAAATCTCTAATTTCATAAAAATAACTCCACTTTTTTTTTTTAATGCCTTACTCTTTAAACAAAAGAAAAAAAATTAAAAAATAATAATAAACAAAATAATTTCTTCTCCACAATCTAGTTACCTACCCCAACTGGGGCAAATTCTGACACTCATTTTCCGCAATAAAATGGGCGGCAACAAACGAAGATACATGTATGCCCATATCATTACTGTAAAAAATAATAGGAAAGAAGTGAGAGTTCTCTTAAAAAGAATATAAAATTTTTTTGGGTATTTATCATTTATTGTCAAACTGGGGTAAGGGTGGAATATGTAGCTAGATAAATAGTAAGGGAAATTTAAAATTTTCTTTTTGTTTTGTATTATTTTAACTATTTTTCAAATTCTTTTTTATTTTTATTTAAAGAATAAAGGTATAAATATCATAAAGAAGTTTATGTGAAAATTTATGAAATATTGAGGTGTCATGGTATTGGGGGAAAAAAAGCCGGGAGAAAGGAAACAAAAACCCAATCGATACGACGTGCAGAGATATAGGTGACCTTATGCGAAACTAGCCCATCTGAAAAAGATTGCAATTAGCACCAATTTTCACTATTCATCTCCACTACATGCACAACTCCAACACTGCTAGAAAATAACCCAATCCACCTCCCCTCCTCACTAACACCTCCTTCAAAAGAAGACGCTGCAGATTTACTACACCTCCCATTCTCATCGACAGCTCCTTCGAGCTGAAGTGCTGCAAATTCACTTGCAACATATAAACGTTTGATCTACTCTTCTTATTAATATTAAGCTTTTAAAATAAACTTGAGTCTTACAAGTGCAAGGTTTCTAACACTCAATTAAAAATAAAAATATTCTAGTCTCATATGTTTAAGTTTCGACAAGTGAAATAAATAAACCCTCCCTGGTGTGAGAGGCATGATGAAGATAACAATTGTACTCTTAGTGAGTGGTGTTCAAAAAGCTAATGAAAGTTTTATTAAGATTTGATATTTCTTTTTTCTAAAAACAAAAAATATAGTGTCGGATTATTGACCAGTAATAGGTTTTTACTACTAAAGGCCCAATTAAAAAAAAAAAAAAAGCAAACCAGCAAAACGATCAAATAACAATTTGTAATTTTTATAAGTGGAAATTAGTCAATACACAAACATTAACCCTTGTAATTAGAAAAATACTTATTTTAATTTCTAATTAATAAACTACAAATGTTGAGTCATTTTATTTGAAAGAATACGGTGAGTGTAATAAATTACAATTGAGAGTGTAATAAGTATTTTTACAATTTATTTCAAATAACTACTCTCAAGACTAAAATAATTACAATTGAGAGTATTTTTTTCAACTTATTACAAACGTAAAACTTACACGTAAAAATCCCTTTTTATAATCTCTTTCTTTCAATGTACAAGGAAGCTATAAGTGAATACTTTAAGCCAAATAAAATAATAAGCAAATAAAAGTAAGTCTAGGAAGAAACGTCGTTGAAACATCATCAGCGAAGGAACAAATGGCCCACAATACATTATATTAAAGTCGTTTTAAACTAAAATTATTAAACTTATTATCCAAGACCAGCTTCACATCTAAATGCAAGAAAATCCAACCGCTTACCTACCGCGGTTGAATGTTAAGTAATCGTAAATAATAATTGCATTAACAACAGAATTAATATATTTGACCAAGAAGGTCGACAAAAATAGTGACAAAAAGAGTATAGATTTACCTTGTCATCCCTATTCATGTTTTTTGTCTTGTGTTAGTGAAATAATGTATAGAGTAGATAAGATAATTTTAAACTCTTTTTATCAATATTTTTGTCCTTCTATTTTTTATCCAAATAGCATGATAATTTTAAACCCTTTTTATCAATATTTTTGTCCTTCTATTTTTCATCCAAATAGCATGACCTGTAATAGGGTTAATTTCGCATTTCGTCGCCAACATTTGAATTTAATATCTGCTGAGTCCCTAACTTTTTTTTCGACCTGCTGAGTCCCCAAACATTTCATAAATTCAAATAAAAGGCCCTTCATCACGAATTTCGTAATTTAAAAAACAAAAGATTTGAAAACATTAAAAATATATATATAAAAGAAGACACCCCTTAACTTTCAATTAAATGACTGCCATTTTTTACAGCACTTTCACTGCTAGAAACACTGACTTTTTGGCTGCGGAAAGCTATTCTTTTCTTATTCTTTTTTTTTTTTTACTTTTTCTAAACCTTTTGTTTTTTAAATTAAAAAATTAAAGGGCACAATAGCAATTTTATTGGAAAGTTAATAGCAATATTAACGGAATCCGTAAAAAATGACGTTTAATGCAAATTTATGAAAGGTTAAGAACCGAACATGTCCAAAAAAAAGGTTAAAGACCCAGCCGATACTAAACTCAAAAGTTGGGGGTTAAATGTGAATTAACCCTTTATAATAATATAGACGTGTACCATAAAAAATTCACAAACACAATGTATAAGCATATATACCGTTGACGAGGAAAATAGCTCCCCATCGTAATCGGTGAAATTATGATGAAGTTTCGAGCTTGAGAAATTTCCACTGGTGAAATGAAATCAGCTCAAATGTTCCAATAACTTGCTAGAAACCCTTTCTTCATAAACAAGGGATTGAAATTTGATATAGAGAGACCACAATTTTTCAATTATTAATTATTATTGTTATTGTTATTATTAATATTAATATTATTATTTTTATTTTTATTTATTTTTTTTTTGGGTCAGGTTTTTGGGTGGTTTTTGGTTGTGTGGGGTACGGGGGTGGATAGAGATCACTTGGTCTCTGTTTATGGTGACCACATGTACACGTGAATTGCGTCGCACAATTAACAGTGTGACACAGGCACCACATAGATGCCATGTTGGCGTGTGCATCACCTGAGTGCTTGGGCACCACGTGCGAGCCATGTGGCACCATGTGCCAAGTCATTACTGTGATGGAGACCAACTAGTCCCTATATCAAAATTAAGTAATTTTAATTTATTTATTAAAAAAAAAAAGAAAGAAAGAAAGAAAAGACACACTGATCATCTAAAAATTCCATTTCCCCTGCTTTCTTCGAACTTTATATTGTACGTTTAAAATGTAACAAGTCATATCCCCATAGGCATTTGGAACAAACGATGGGGCAAAAAGCTGAAGCGGCTAAAAGTACCAAAATTATTGTTCATCTATGTGGCAACAAAAAACCTGCAATAACTGAAACTAACAATACAAGAATTGCCATAAGGACGTACTTGGAGGTAAGCTCGTTTGCTCCTATATTCCTCACAGTCTCGAGCACTGGAGAGGCATCAGCATGCTCCATCCTTGTCTCACTTGCAAGCATCTCTCCAAGCTTATTGCTCTTTTGAAACAAAAAATAACAAAATTATGCACGTGGCATTCATATACATAGCTATATTTTATATATCTTACCATTTTAATGAAACGATATCATATGGTGGTCAACGGCTTTTATGGATGGCTCATGCAAAAAAATCCGGTCAGGCCATTAAGTAAGGAACTGGCCAAGTTTACTTTGGAACAGTCTCCTTTAGAAAATGCATGTCTTTGCTTACTTTTGCTTACTTTTGCTCACTTTTGTAGAATGTATGCTATTACTTATCTGGGATTAGATAAACATGCTCAATGATATCTTAAAATGAAGCCTCCCAGAATGTGCATATTGAAATCAGATAAAACTCTCGATGGATGACCAAAGAGGACACTAGGACAGCAACTCAAATTTAAAAGTAACTTCTTTCCTTAAACTTGGCCAAATGTCTCTCTTACTAAAGTTCCTAAAATCCAACCTTGTAATAGGCCCGCAGGGCGGGATGCTTCGCTAGTAAACAATCTGGATGCCATTTCCTGCTGGCCCCATCTCTTCATTCAGTTAATCACACAGCAGAGGGCAGCAGTGAAACAAAGCCCGCCCCCCCCCCCCCGGGGGCGGGTAAGGTGGGGGTGGGATTTTGTTTGTTTGGGTTTTGGGAGTGGGTGGAGAGGATTAGAAGAGAAAGGAGATAACAAAATTGATCTACGAAGAAAGGAGAAGAAATTGAACTAACGGTTATTTCTTCTTCCTGAATTTTTAAATTTTGATTTTTGATGTAAAAAGGGGATGAAAATCACTTAGACATGTATCCATTAGTTTTCCATTTTGACTGCTCATTTCACAACACAGATACGCCAGTAAATCTTTGGGTCAAATTTCTTTTCAACTAAGAGTCAAAATTTCAACCTCATTTATCTATACCAGTTGATACATTAAGCATTAACACGAAAAATGAATCACACACCTCATGACTGGCAGCTAAAATCTCCATCACTTCCTTGTTACTTTCTTCAGCAGAAGCTACATTTCTAGCATCATAGTTAGAAACTTTGGATTCTTTGGCATTTGCTCTGGAATTGACAGTGCCAGGAACTGTTGGATCCTTGTGCATTTCCCTCGAATGATTTACTGCAATCTTCTTCTCCTTCACTAATGATAAAATCTGCAAAAATAATATTAAAAATTACCTTATGGTCAACAATCAGGGAACTCTATTAGATTCCAGAACAATGTCCTACATATTGATTTTGAATTATACATCAATTTGGAAAATACATTTTCTCCTAAGCCACATGCACAGCCATGGGTAAGGAACATGAGATTGAATGGATCCTAGCAGGATGATGCAGCGGAAAATTTAGGTACTTTCCACAATAATAAGAAATAAGGTTGGCCTGTCAGAACCACCCCCCAAAAAAAAAAGGGAGAGGAAGTTTAAAATATTTCTTAAGGATCATTGCAGAGGCTTCAGAATGGAATTTGATGCAATATACTAGCATTTCATCTTCATATTGAGTGAACTTGGAATTTCTAAATGTCTTTTTATGAAAAAAGCAGAATAACTAACTCAATGACATACTTCAAGGAAGAAAACTACTTTGCTTCAGCAATAATGCAATCTACTAGAACTTCATCTTCATGTCGAATGAACTTGAAATTTCTGAATTGCTTTTAATAAAAGAGCAGAATAACTAACTAGACGTACTCAAGGGAATACTAATTTGGCAACAAAAAGGGAGGGAATTAAAAAAAATACTGAAAGACAATTGTCACTGAAAGATGGAAAAAGTAGTTCTGTCCAGTATGGATCAAATTATGAGTGCACAACAAGAAAGAATGTGAGCTGTGAAACCTGCTTATGAAGACGTTCTCTTTCGAGAGCCAGCTGCACAACTAAATCTGCTATAAATTTGGTGCGAAGAGCAATGTCCTTTGCAGTTTCCTTTTTCGCTTTCTCAGCCTGAAGTAGGGCTGCCTCCAAGTCTTCTCTTCTACTCACTAGGAAATTTATTCTTTCGCTGAGATCAGCATTGGACTCTGACAATATAACGCATTTTTCTTCAGCACTCTCAGTGAGACTTTCAGCTTTTGAAGCTTTTGATTTCACATTTTCAATTAAATTTTCCATATCCTTAATCGTGCAATCTAACATGATTTGCTTTTAGATCGGAAGAGCAAATGCCACTGCATGCTGTCGCTTAATCTCAGAGTCCCTCAACTTCCTCTCAAGCTCTTCCACTCTCTCATCTGAACTAGTAACACGACTCTTAAGGATACAAAGTTCTTTATTAATCTCCACATTAGATTCTCTAAGCAATTTACACTCAGTTTCAGCACTGTCAGCCCTCTGTTCTGCTTGAGAAGCTTTTTCCTTCCGCTGATTAATTATGTTTTCATTTTCATGAAATTTAGAGGATATTTCTTCATTTTTATTGCAAGTATCCCGGGCTGTTTGCAAGAGAGACTCAAGATCTTTCAGTTTCTGTTCAAGCGAATTCACCTTTTCCACATATTCACACCTGGCTCTCTCCGAGTTCTGAAAAGCAGAGTTTTTATCTTTCAATTGTTCATCTAGATCTTGAAGTTTAGATCTCAACTCCCCTTCTCTCTGAATTGAACCACTAAGATTAAATTGTAAAAACTGGTTGCGCCCCAGTAGTTCTTTTGAAATCCCTGACAGGATTTCAGCAGTATTTTCTGCCTCAAATAATCTTTCCAAGGTACCTTCAGCTTCTTCTACTATGCAGTAAACTTCTTGTTGCAGCGTAATATTTAAATCTTCTTCAGTTTGTCTAAACTCATTCAGCTTCTTCTCAAGATCTAACTCTCTGGCTAATGAATTCTCAAGCATCCGCAAAATCTGCCTCTGCTGTTCCACAGTCTGCATCTTTAACTTTGTATTTTGGCGCGAAACGTTACCATTCTCAGAATTCACTAGCTCTTTATCGTCTTTCCCTATCAAAATATTTAATCATTATCACATGAAGTACCATATTGTTTGGCTGAAGATTTGAAATTCAGATTTAAAGTCCTCAAAAAATGCAGCAGTAACTAATAATAGAACAACAACAATAAAGCCTTCCGCGAAGTCCACCCGCTAAAAGAAAAAGCAGGAAAAAAATGTACTTTTATGCTATCATTTTGACAAAGAAGAGCTGCAGATGATAAAAGGGAGATAGCATATAAGAAGCAATAAATTATCAAAATCCAGTCGATTATGTGCTGCCGTTCCAGTTTAAGATTCATGGAACCCAACTTCACATGAGATTTCAATCTTGCACTGAGAACCAAATAAACAACTTTCTAACAATTATAAAAGTTGTCATTCATATTATTGAAAATGAAAGGAAATGTTTAGAGCATGTTCTCTTCATGCACTTTCCAGTTTTCAATTTGGAATTCATGTTACGTTTTGCATTTGGGGCATAATTTATGCAAAAACTTGAATTGCTTTACTTGTTTTTATTTTAGTTTTTAACAGTGCTTATCAAATGGATTCTCTGAAAATTGATTTCGTAAAAGGTGAATTTTTGGAAAATGTGTTGTTAAAAAGTAGTATGAAAAAATGTGAAAGATTTTCTAAAGAATGTGTAGTAAAGAATGAATTGAGACAATAATTGATTCTACAAAAATTATTTTCATACCACCCTAAAAATTAGAAAATGCTATTTTTGTCTTTTGATTTTTCTTTAAAAAAAATTCTTTGTTTTGAAAATGCGTTTTAAAAAATATGAAAGTGAACAAGTTTTCAGTATTTTGGAAATCTCAACACTGAAAAACAGCAAAGAACAGGCCCCTAGCTTTCTTTAAAAATATAAACAAATAAATAAATGGCTTGCTCTGAAGGAAGACTATGTTTCCCATCCCAATCTTGACTTTCCAGCTGCACAGAGCAATGAGGAACAAGTGCGGAATGGAAAAGTTTACCATGACTAAACGTGAAAAGATTTTTTAAGCATGTACCAAATTTGAATACAAATTTAAGTTCAAAAACTCACATTTTTCGTCTCCGTCAGAAGTCAGTAAAGTCCTTTGGAAGCTGGAAGCCTGTGCACATATTTCTGTGACCCGCTCAAATGACTGCTTCAAGGATTCCTCACAATCATACAACTTTTCTTCCATTCCCTTGAAAGCTTCACCAACCCCACGGGAACTTAGAATCTCTGTCCCAAGAGAGCATAGAAAATCTTCCATGTCTTTAACCTCGGAGTCCAAAATCCCAGATAAAAGTTCAAATTCTAGTGCCTTTTGAATTGAAACTTCTGACACAGATTCACCATCCGACAGAAAAGCCTCCAAATCATTTTCCCTTTCTTCGATGTGCATAACTAATAAGTCTAGGTTAACCAACTTCTCTGAGGAGCATGCTAAATCTAGTTCGACCGTTGTCAAAATTTCTGCAGCACTTCTTATCTGTTGTGTAATATCTGCACTAGATGAGATAACTTCAAGGGAACTGAAATTGTTTGATGCTGACTCCATTTCACCCGCATTAACAATTGCAATAGAAGTAGAACTATCTTTAACCGTATTGGTATCGACTCCCATTTTACGGCCTCCAGTCAGCTCAATTTACAGCCTAAAACAATAATAATGGATTTATACTTCAATTCCATCTTAAAGTTCATTCTTTCCAACAACAATCAATTTCAGTTCAAACTTCTTTAAGAAAATATCATTATTAATGGGGTAATTCTTCAATCGAGTAAACAATTAGTGTAACACTTCACCAAAAAATAAAACATACAATAAACAAATAAGTAAAATAATGTAAATGTCAAGTAATCCCCATTGTTGCACCACAGATAGTAGCCATGAAAAGATAGTTTGCTAACATATGTGGCAGTGTCAGTGTATAAAAGTAGAGGGAGAACACCAAATTAGGTTCTCAAAACATTCAGCAATTGGAATCTGAATATAGAAATGGATTTTCTAAAAAGAATTTTCAGATTACTCGTGGTTGTGCATCTGCTGTATCTTCTTTTTCCTTTTCCTTTTCCCTTTCCCCATTTATGTCAAAACTCCAGAAATTTGAACCACTTGGCCTCCTGTTTACCTCTTCACTTGAGTTTCTTAAGCATCTCTCTCCACTAATTAGGCAACTCCTATTAGCCCTAAGGATGGAGGTGCACTGAAAACTTCAGGAGCAACTGGAAACTAATCATTGATACACCAATTTTTTTTCCCGTTTCTATTATAAATGTTGAATAACACCATAAATATAAGAATTACACACTTTTGTACAGCTATGAAATCCAACAAAGCTAGGTTAACATCAAAGCGTAACTCATACCAGCTCAAAGCCAGTCCGGGCATTAAAATCAGTTACATCAGATGTCACTGTTCATTGTATCGCTTTTACAATCAAGTTCATCCAAAATTAAAAATGCTATGTAGAAATCTTAAGACATCCAAAACAACATCAGGATTA
>CAVNYN010276272.1:0-18101 GCA_963692815.1 Nyctanthes arbor-tristis | reverse complement strand
ACCTCCTCACTATCGACCACCGTCGCCGTCGGCCACTTCAGTGGGCTTACACAAGGAATAAAGCATAAATAAATAAGCTGGAAAAAAAATATTTAGCATAACCAAGAATAACCTAATCTCCCTTTGGTCTTGGATTGCAAGAAATATACCACAGTCGGCAGGCAAAAATTTGATTACATGTTTTTTTCTCGAAATTCTTATTTTCTGCTTCCATTTGCACAACAGTTACCACAAAGCAGAACATTTTGGGCAGTTTGAAGGGTAAATTTTGAAAATATATCACTGGATTTTTGGGAGGAGGGGACTATGTATTCTCCAATCTAGGGGGCGAAATCTGGACTTGGGGTGGATGAGCGCATTGTGTTGTTTCTATGGCCAGACAGTGAGCATGATGGGATGTTTCAAGGTGGTGTTCTGATTTTGGTTGGTTGTCCCGTCTCCGCTGAGGTTGTCTTCGGCGGGTCAGTGGTGATGTGGTAGCTGGAAGACGCTGTCGGAAAGGGAGATTTTAGTTTTAGGTAGGCCCCGCAATAATTTTTTTAGGAGAAATGTTGTGTTGGCCAGAAAGGATGGGGCCTGCGCATGATATAGATGCCAAGTCAGTTTCATCAAATAAGGGGTGTTCCAACAGAAAGTCTTTCTATGAAAACTAAAATAAAAGTAATCAAAAGCAATAGCTTATTGAAAGAATTAAAACAAAAAGATTAAAAAAAAGAAAAGAAAAAGAAGGTTGAGCTTAGGCGGGAAAATGGAAGTGAGACCTGTTCAAGCTCAACAACTTTATGGTATGGCTTTATAATAGATAATAATATATAAATAAAGAAAAGCTTAAAAAAGGATCAAGTATTTTTAGAAGTTTAAAGTATACCAACTACTTTTTTTTTTAAATAAATAAATTTATTCATTCATAACATCAACGTGCAATACATCAAATAGAAAAGTAGGAGGGAATTCCTCCCAAATAAAAGAGCCTGCTAAAGAACTAGCTACCCTGGTGAGCCTATGAGCAGTGTGTTCGCAGATCTCTAACAATGAGAAAAATTGACATTGTGTAGTTCTAGTACTGGAAAGTGGCAGTCTTCAATAATCAATCCAAAATGTGAATTATCAATTATAGTTGTTTGAAGTGCACTATAAACCACAAGAGCATCCGTTTCCACAATCACATTATGAAGTTGCTTTGCCTTAATCCATTCAAGTGCCTCTCGAACTCCCATAGCTTCGGCTATCTTAGCAATAAACATACTGCCAATAACCGTCTTAGCTCTACAAAATAAGGCTGATTGATCTCTGAGTACTAGCCCCCATCCAACTCGTTGCTGTTCACTAAATATAACTGCATCCACATTGATCTTTAGAGTAGCCAGATCGGAAGAGCGTTCTCCATTTGGCGATATCGCTTTGCTGTTGATCCAAATTAACAGGTGAGATGATACCTGTTTTTTGGGTTTTCCTCCATTGATCTAGATAGCTTCGAGCAAGGCCAATAACCTTATTAACCATAAAGGATTTGGCATTCCAAATAACTTCATTCCTATTGAGCCAAAGTGCCTAACAAACCATGCCAATGAATTCTGTTTTATCTTTGTCCCCTTTTCCTGCCATCAAGATGAACCAATCATGAAAACTGTTAGAAGGCTTTCTGTCAAAATCCACATTTGCAGCCGCCGATACTCTTGAAGCAAAATCACAAATGACCAAGCAATGATAGACGGTTTCTGTGTCATTGATGCATAACGAGCAGCCCTGATCGACAGGTAGTTTCTTCCTTTGCAAAAGGTTTGAAGTAGGGTTGACATTCGATATTGCTAGCCATAATAGACTCTTAACTTTAGGAGGTACATGCAAGTTCCAAAAAAACTTCTATACCCTATCGTCCAGTGAAGATTAAAAGATTCACGAAGTTAATGAGCTAATTTGTAAGAATTTTTTACCGAGTACTTTTTTTTTCATCCATCCTCCACAAAATCTGATCTGGAATATTTCTACAACTCAGTGGACTTTGAAGAATAAGCTTTCGGTCCTTTTCATTAAAGGTCTCATTCAGCAACTTTTCATTAAAGGTCTCATTCAGCAACTGTTGGTTCCATTTATTCTCCTCTATACATATATTAATTGATTGACCATAATGGTTTCACTATCCACTGGCTCTGTCGAAATGATAAAACCATTATTATCATCCATCAGCCGTGGGTCTTGCCAAATGTTGATGGTATTGCCTTTCTCAACCCGAAATCGACTGCCATTACGAACTAGATGTTGGGCTGCAAAAACACTACGCCAAATGCAACCCGGGTTGAAGCCCAACTTTGCATCAAAGAAAGACGAGCGCGGGAAATAGCGAGCTTTAAAAATTCTAGAAACAAGAGAATTAGGCTCAGTGATAAATTTCTATCCTTGCTTACCGACTAAAGCCAAATGGAAATCATGCAAGAGCTTGAACCTGAGTCCACCATTCTTCTTTGGAACACAAAATCATTCCCATTTCATCCAAGAGATTCCTTGAGCATTCCCTTTCTTTGTTCCCCACTAGAATGCATTCATCATGCGTTCAATTTCTGTGCATGGATCAGCAGGAATGAGAAATACACTCATAGCAAATGTTGGAATAGCTTGAGCATTAGTCTGAAAGAGAACTTCCTTACCAGCCCTAGATAGATATTTCTCCTTCCATCCTTGCAATCTTTGTCATACTTTGTCTTTAATGAACCCAAAGATCTGCTTCTTCTCTTTTGCCAATGAGTAATGGGAGACCAAGACACTTTCCATGCCCACTGTCCAAAGTAGTTCCCAGCGTAAATCTAATGATGTTCCTCCTATCAGTGCCTACATTAGCACTAAAGAAAAAATGGACGATTTTTGTAGATTGATAGCTTAGCCAGATTCTTTTTCATGTTCAGTGAAAATCCTCTTCAACAAGGTACATTATTGGACATTAGCCTTGAGGAAAAAGACACTATCATCTGCGAAGAAAATGTGGGATATAGAAGGGCTCCCCGAGCTATTTTGCGACCATGAATGTCCCCACGCGCCTTTGTTTTCTTTAAAATAGCAGAAAGGCTTTCTGCGCAAAGAATAAAAAGATACAGAGAGAGAGAGAGAGAGGACACCCCTGTCTTAATCCTCGTTTAGGAGATATTGGGCCAAGTTCATTCCCATCTTGCAAGACAAAATATCTAACCGTTGACATACATAACAAAATTGGATCAATCTACTACTATTGAAATCCTATACCATGCACCATATGAATGATGAAATTCCATTCAAATCTGTCATATGCTTTGCTTATATCAATTTTAACCTCTACATAACCTTCTTTTCCCGAGTCTTCCTTTTTGAGTAATGCGTAGCTTCAAATGCAACCATAATATTGTCTATTATCCTTCTTCTGGGAATAAATGCTGTTTGAGGTTTTGAGATAATCTCAGGGAAGATGAGTTTGAGGCGGTAGGGAAGTATTTTTGCCGCAACTTTATATAGAACATCGCAAAGCGAAATGGGCCTAAGATCCCCTATAGTTTCAGGTATTTGATTCTTAGGTATTAGCACAATAAAAGTATCATTTATGCTATCTGAAAACTTACAATAGAGACGAAATTCAAGCAGAAATCGATGACATCTTGCCCAATGACATCCCAATTCTTCTGGAAGAAAGCTGGATTCATACCGTCTGGACCTAGTGATTTGTCAAGATGCATGCTAAACACAGCATCACACACTTTCTTTGCCTCAAAGTGAACCAATAACATACCATTTTTAGCTGGAATGATGCAATGATCAAGGTGGGATAAAATAAAATCAGAATTAACTGCATTTCTAGTAGAAGAGAAAAGGTTCTGAAAGTATTCCAGCATGAGATCATGTAAACCAGTGTCCTTTGCGACCCAATCTCCTTGTGTATTCTTTAGCCTCTCAATTTTATGCTTCTTACGCCTTGCTGAGCATGCTGTATGAAAGTATTTGGTGTGAAAATCCCCTACTTTAAGCCAAAACGTCTTTGACGTCTGCTTCCAAAATAATTCTTGACTGTAGAGAGTATCATAATAAGTTGATTGGGCTCTGTCATACAATTGAGTCGATAAAACATCATGTTTACCAGTCAGTCGAGCCATCACTTCCTTGCATTGCTTGAGCTTCGACTAGAATTCCCTTTAAAATTTTAACCCAAACGGAGTAGATCGCTACCGCCGTATATGAGTTTCTGTTGGATTGTACAGCCCTTGTTTCTTGTGCCAGCGATTCGAAATCACCTCTTTACAGTCAACTTCTTGAAGCCAGAAATTTTCAAACCTGAATCTGTTACCTTTATGTCGAGGGGCTGGGTTGCATAGTTGAATAGGAGTATGGTTCGATAAAGACACCCAAGTTCCACGCGTAGGCTTCAGCACAGTTATCCTTCCAAGCCAGATAAACAAGCACTCGATCGAGCTTCACCTCCACCCAATTGGAAGTTCCTCTACATCTATTCAATGTAAACTGACAGCCTTTCATTCCCAAATCAAGTACGTCACTATCATCCACTATTTCTCTAAATCCATTAATAAGCCAATTTGGTTGAGCCGTGTTTCCTGATTTCACTTTGGTGAAGAATATCATTGAAGTCTCCCGTACAACACCAAGGTAGAGATGACGACGCTGCAAGAGTTCGAAGCAGTTGCCAATTACCTCGATGACGTGCTCTCTTGGGAAATCCGTTGAAACCCATCAATCTCCATCTGGGATGATCATCAATTATGATTTCAACGTCTATATATGATCGCGAGAGAAGCTGATGAGATTAGCCATATGTTTTTCCTTCCAGAATAAAGCCAAACCTATGACCAATATTGTCAACGACTGGTAGACCTTCATAGCCCATCTTTATTCAAGAGTCTCTATTCTTGGGCTGCCACTAAGAGTTTCAACCCAGAAAATGAAATCGGACCGCTTATCTTGGACTAAATCCATTAAAACCTGAATTGCTCGTGGGTGCGCAAGCATACGGCAATTCCAGCTGAGGACCAGTGGGCCTGCAGAGCAAATCCCACTGCTAATCCATTTTTTGGGAGCATTTGAGAGTCTTGGACTGGGCTGATTTCATTATCTAGGCTACTTTCTGAATCCAGAGAGTGACCTTCCAAACGTCTCCTTTTAGGGTCCAAAACAATTATTCCTTGTGAGGGTTCAAGTTCTCCTTGATCATCTCCTTCAGTTACCATAACATTGCCTTTCTTATATGGAAAGATTCCACAGATTTGTCAAAAAGATCATTGAAACGGATAGCAACCCTATCATATCCTTCATGACGCGAACCCGCAATGGAACTACGCCAAAAGAACCTACACGAGATTGGAGATCAACCCAGAAAAGCCAATTACCCGGTTGTCATTTGAAATCCCTAACGACGCACGCGATTCTCGACTTGAAAATAATTGGTATATTAACCAATCACCCATTAAAATGTGGACACTACTACAAAAAAGCCAATTAGGCGTCGGTCGTAATCAATAATAGGCGTCGGTTTCTAGACGCATATGTAACACACATATATACTAGGCAAATAGGCGTCGGTTGTTTGTCGACGCTCATACTATAAAAAGGCATCGGTTGTTAACTTAAAACCGACGCCTAAAAGCATGATAAAATAAAATAATATTACTATAGGCGTAGGTTGTTCTCTAGAAACAGACGCCTATAGTATTAAAAAGGCATCGATTTCATACTAATAACCGACGCCTATATTAAAAATATATATATTTTTATTTTTAAATATTACGGGCGTCGGTTCTATGTAACAACCGACACCAATTTTTTTTTATATAAATTGCAGAAATCAAATTTTGCCAATTTTTCTACGACTACAAAACAGCAAATGCAAGCAACAAGTACCCCAATTTATATACACCACTACCAATTAGCCAACAAGTAGCAAATGCAAGAAAAAAGCAACACCACCACCACCACTACTAACAATTTATATACACTTTAAACCAATTATCACCAACTTGATATAAATATGAATTTACAAATACTACTACAAAATAAGCTATGTAAATACAAAACAATTGAATTAACATAAAACTAACCATTAAATATAAACAAAGCTAGTCCAAAAATCAATAACTATATGACTATATACACACCTCTAATCATCATCGTTTTCATAAAAATCTAACTATAATCAATAGTTAGAACCAAAAATCACGTACAATTTTGGAGAAAGTATCATGCCCATAATTCTCGAACCTCATCTATATTCGATTGAATATATGATCTCGTTTCATATGCCTATAAAAAAGAAAAAGAAATATAATTATACTTTGTAATAAAATAAACGCAATTTAAATTAGATAATTATTAGTATTCAATAAATGTTTATACCGTATCAAGATATTATTTCGAACCATATATATGGTGACTATTTCGTACATATTTCTCATCACACAATAGCCACACTCATCAGATCCAGATTGCTGAGCACACTAAAATTTCGAACGAATTTAAAATAAATATTATTAATTAAATCACTAAAATTTGAAATTTCAATAGTTATTATAACATTTAGAGGATATTTTTCATACCTCGATTGTTTTCCACATGAGCCCTTTCTTCACTATTTTCCCTGACGCCCACAATGTTTTAAGCACCCTAGAGTTATAATATAGGCACATACATATATATAAGTTAAACAAATTGAAATTAAAAAAAAAGAATAATAGACAATAGTTAATGATAATTGCTTACATAGACAACTACGGTTTGATAGGCAGGTCACGTCTGTTAACCGCCTGAGAGTCAAAGAAGTATACATATTGCATGATAGATATAGCACCAGTAACATCCAGTGGTTTCTGGAATATTTTATAAGAATTTAAATTTGAATATTTAGCGACAAATAACTGAAATTCAGGTTAAGGCAAAACAACAAATAAACAGTTCCAACGATTTTACCCTATAAAATACAGTGCAAGAATGTACTTTTTATCCATCATGTTTCCCATCGTGTGGAGCATGTACTCGTAACTCAGCAGTTGAGTTGTTTCATGATTAATTGCCCCGACTAGCAATGGAAAAAAAAACCCGATATTTTGAATCTCAAATTGATTGCACAAATGGTGTACGTATCTGAAATACATTATACCAAACACGAAATATTAAATTAAAAATTATACGATGTACTTAATTGTGACAGATCGAGGAAGTCTTATATTGCCCAAACTTGTAAAATAGATGCGTTCAGCCAGTGCACGTTGAGCAAGTCGGTTATATCTGTGACTGAAACACTAATTTCATTGTCCATTTGGTCGGGGTAGAGAAATACATCTCTCCCGTTCGGCACCTCAAAGAAATCCGTAAAGAGTGGCAGTTTAACAGTCAGATCATGCACCGTTTTGAGGTTGGGAGTTAGGGAAGCCAATGTTGCATCATCAACGAGATTAGGGCGAGCAGAGGAAACTTCAAAACTCATGTGTTGTTTGCCTTTTCCCTTTGATGTTGCTTACTCGAGTAACGATTCCTGCAATGAAAATTTGTTTGTCATTAATGTTAATTAGGAATCCAAAATCCAGAAAAGCTTATTCTGTAAGGTCAACTAATTACCTCGCCTAACATCACTAAATGTCTGGGCCACTGAGTGTAACCGTCTTCACCTATATCCACCAATTACTGGGCGTTTGAATTTGGCACTTGAAGAGGATAACTGAGCGCATCTTCGTACACACGGTCAATTACGACTTTGTAGTGACCAGGCAATAATAGTGCACCGTGCACCACCGTAGTAGCTTCGACTGGGTAAATTTACCATACCCACCGCTACAATTTTAGTTACGCCGTTGCAATTAAGGATAAGACGACACGAGGTTGGCTTCTTTGGATAGTCAATACACAACAAAATAATGTTAGCTGTAAGTATTGGAATGAATTCAAACGTCGACATATGAATACCTCAATGTCAAGAGCTGGCGGGGGATCAGCCGACTGGTGGCTACTACGAGTCGTTGGTCTAACTTAAGGACTCGCCGCAAAAGGTATCTCTTGTTTGAAATTGCTCGGGTATTTCAATGCCATAGCGTTCAAGAACAGAGTCCATCTATGATTGTATCATATCAATGTGAGCCTGCATCTGGGTCATGGTCTCTCTTCTTACTTTCTCAGTGATGCTGGTCTCCATCTCCGATTGGATAACCTTCGAATATCGTCTACCGACATGACCCCACTCATTTGGGCCCTTGGCTCTTCAGGGCGTCCATAAACGTTCCCCACACTGATATATCCACCATAACCCTTTACTCGACCAGAGTGCTCCTCTTTGCCGAGCGCCACCGATAATATATCCCACTGTCTCTTTGGGACAAGCGCCCCTTTGCTGACATCCTCATGCAATTGTTTCTGTTTCAAACAAAAAAGGAAAATATGATACATGTGAATAAAGGGCAGATAAATTTAACAAAGAGAAAATTAATTATTAATGTATACTCTCAATTTTCTCGAAAACCTCATTGGTTTTATCATTTGGCATGATATAACTTCCATCGAGACCCTTCTGATACCTTGTCCGAGCCCAGTCTAGGCTGCGATCATCGATCTGAAGGGTCGAACTAACTGACCCACATGATGAGAAGGAAGATAGAGGGTCAGCAACGGCTCAGTCCGCCCTCTTACGAGCATAACCAGCGGAGCCTAAAAAGTGCAGGTGCTCGTTTTGTGCTTGACTCAGCCTCGCCTTCCTGCTTTTCTCCTGAAATTTAATTTACCAACTGCTTTAGTTTTTACCTAATGTTGAGACAATAATATAAAATTTGCTTTAGAGGGTACCAAGAACTATGGAGTGGCACGATCCTGCTTGAACTGCTCCCACTGATCTGTCAAAATAATCCCTTTATAAAGATCACATGGAGAATTATATTTTTTGTGTTTCTCATTGATGAAGTTTTTGACCAAGTTATTCCTGAAGTCCTTCAATCTCTTCCTAACTTCGATCAATGCAGCATGCTTCAAAACATCATTCTCGAGTTTGAATCTTTTTTGCAAGAGAAGAATATTGAACTTTATTATTGGTAAAATCACTCATTATTGGTAACAAATTGAACCATGTAAACTCATTCAATACCTTAACGTCTTCCCATATGAGATCCTTTAGGGATGGCTCAACTGATTTCCAATCTTTATAGTTTATATGCACATGGATTCGAACTACACTCCCCACATACTTGCCAAACTCTGAAGCAAAAGTCCTGATAGGCTGCCCAAACTCGTCCAATTCAACCGCTACATCATTCTGCTTCTTCTTCTTGCAAGTTGATGGACCTCTCGTCCGCTTCTTTTTGCTACTAGCCTCCTCACTTGTTGTACCTGAGTTGTCTGACATCAAAAGCGTTCACTCTACGTCCCTACCTGCATATAAGCACAAACACAACTATAGTTATACTAGTGTAACGAACAAAGTCACATGTAAAACAACAAGATACTAGCGATTATGTTGGAGATAATTAGCAAGGCATTTACAACACAAAATGCAAATGATCTTACATGACTATGCTATCATGCACGGTGGTCAACCCACATGCCTTTCTCATGATCAGAACGTATGTAATTTGTGTCTATGTTATTATCTCCTATAGGTACATGTTGTATACCAACAGAGAATAGAGGGGTTTTGTCAAATTGATCATACTCTTCCTCGTCGACCACATCATCAACACCAGCTATACATCTCTTACCTTGAAGGACGATTGACCACTTAGGTTCAACAGGATCAAATATGTAGAAGAGTTGTTTTGCTTGTGATGCAAGTATGAAAGGGTCATCAAGATAGCCTAGCCGACCAAAGACTACTAGAGGGAAACCTAATTTGTCAACCCGAACACCCCGATGATTTTCAACCCACTTACATCGAAAAAGAGGCACCTTTAGAAGCTTGTAGTCTAGCTCCCAAATTTCTTCAATAACACCATAATACGACACTGCGGCATCAACTGGCCTCCCATGATTGACACTGGAATATTCTGATGAAAGTGCTATTAACGTCACTCCACTATTCTGGATCTCTCTTATCATCCTGACTTTTAGTGTAAAATGTGTATCCATTAATGTGTAAGAAGAAACATCCACTCCAGGGCCATACGCCAACCATTTTATTGTTTCCGTATTCACTGTCGGCGTGTGGGACAACTGTTGGAGCACTCTATCTCTGAACCATATTATAAATGTTTGATTATGTTCATTAGTCAGCCACATCTCACATTTTAAAGGATTTTGATGTCTTAATATCGAAGTGTGCTCGTCTAAATATGGGTGAACTATAGTGAGGTGCTGCAAGAAAAGGAGGTGTGCTTTATCTCGCATTTCAGCCCTGGGCAAAATTGATCTGAACCCAATCGTACCTTTACCTCCAAGGTCGATATTTAGGAATACCGACTACTTCAACACCATCTAGGTAATTTGTACAAAATTCAATAGCCTCCTCAGTAGCATAACCTTCAATTATACTCCCTTCTGGTCGAGATCGGCTTCTCACGTATCCTTTCAAAATACCTATGTATCTCTCAAATGGATACATATACCTCAAGAACACCGGACCACATATCTTAATTTCCCTAACCAAGTGAACGATTAAATGCACTATAACATTGAAAAACAATGGCAAAAAATACATTTCAAACTGGCATAGCATGATAACAATATCAGCCTGCAAAGCATCTCAATGTCTCGGGATCAATGACCTTGCAACAAATTGTGCTGAAGAAGAAGCAGAGATTAGTTATGACGTGTCTAACATGTTTTGGCAATATACCTCGTATTGCAACCAGCAAGAGCTATTGCATTAAGACATGACAATCATGAGACTTCATTCCAACCAGATATCAAATCTTTCACACTTACAAGTCTCCTGATGTTTGACGAATAGCCAGATGGAACCTTAAAAGCATTCAGTAAAAGCATTCAGACACTCACAAAAGTAGTTTTCTTTTGTTCAGACAAAGTATAGCATGCAGGGGGCAAAAATGTACACTTTCCGGACTCCTACAGTGCCAACTGCTCCCGTATCCCCATTTCTACTATATCTTTTCTAACTTTGGTACCGTCTTTCGTTTTTTCAGGAATATTCAATAACGTTCCGATGAGACTATCACACACATTTTTCTCTACGTGCATTACATCGAGACAGTGTCTAACTTGCAAGTGTTGCCAGTATGGTATATTCTAAAATATAGATTGCTTCTTCCATATACTCTTCTGTGGAGGGTTTGAAGTTTTACCATACACAATATTAACATTTTTAATCCTTTCATAAACCTCTTTTCTGTTAACGGCAAATGGGCGACTCGATTCTCGGTTCTCTCATTGAAAGTTTTTTTCTTCTTCCAATATTTGTGGTCAGATGGAAGAAAGATCCGATGATTCATGAACACATTTTTCTTGTAGTTAGTCAACCAAAGATCAATCATCGCATCTTCATAGATAGGGCATGCCTTAGCTTCTTTGGTAGTATAACCTGACAAGTTACCGTATGCTGGAAAGTCGTTTATAGTACAAAAAATCATTGCACGTAGTGTGAAATGTGATCGGCTATGTGAATCGAACACCGACATGCCTTCATTCCACAACAACTTCAAATCATCAATGAGTGGCGCGAGGTACACATCTATATCATTTCCCGGCTGTTGAGGCCCCAAAATTAACAAGACAACATTATGTACTTCTGCTTCATACACAACCAGATCGGAAGATTGTAACACACTAAAAGAACCGGCCAAGTGCTATGTCGACTACTCATATTACCATACGGATTCATTCTATCTGTACATAGTCCAAGCCTAAGATTCCTATCTACGGAGAATCAGTTGGGTGTCTGAGTTTTCCATCTTCTTTCCTCCCATCAGTATGCCATCGCATTTTCTTTGCATCATTTGCATTCACAAACAAACGTTTGAATCTAGGTATTACTAGCAGGTACCATAACACCTTTACCGGAGGTCCTTTCTTGTCAGTATGTTTATCGTGGTTGTCCTTTCTCTTATACTGCGACGCCCCACACTTTAGGCACTCTGCAAGTTCTCGTACTCCTGTCGGTACAAGATACAATCATTTGAACATGCATGTATCCGCTCTATCTCCATACCCAACGGACACAACAATTTCTTTGCCCCGTAAGTCGAGCTAGGAAACTCATTATCATCGGGAAGCATGTCTTTTAGAAGTTCCAACAGACCCTGTGAAACTCCTGTCACTCCATCCATTCTTTGCTTTCAAATTATACAATTTAAACACGGTAGACAACTTTGTAAACTTATTACATCCAGGAAACAATGGCTTTCGGAATCGAGGAACAGGCCATAAAAAATGTGTGGAGTCTCAGTGAAATCATCTTCTATATCATGCATCATTTCATCAATCTGGTCGTTCTGGACATAATCATTATCTTCTCTTACTAGATTAATTTTATCACTCTTATTTACCCTATTTCCCCCCTGAACATCCTCATTGACACTAGTGCTAGCCGTAAGAAGTAAATCCTCACCATGCCAATACCACCGCGTATCTCCTTCGTTAAAACCACGCCTAATCAAATGGTGCTTCACTTCTATATAACTACGATATTTTTGTAGATTCTTACAATCGCGGCAGGGACATACTATCAGTTCTTCCCGTTTCCTTTTTCTATTATTCTGTGCAAATTTTATAAACTCTTCAACCCCTTCCAAATATTCTAGTATGGTACGTCTCCCATACATCCAACTCCGATCAATATATATCTCACAATCGACCTATGTAAAGATATTCAAAAATGAATTACTTCTATTTAGCGGGTTATTTTTCTCACTTATTGAATACACTGATACGTTATTTGATTTTCTTAATTTATTTGGCCAATAATACTTGTTAATTATATATTTATTCTCATAGCAAAATATTAATCGATGTATAAATATCTTTCCATAAGCCTCGAATCTCAAATTTCATAAATATATACCTAAATCAGATATGCCTAACACAATGTATAAATATATACATATATATATCATATGTACCCATTACAAAGTGTGTGTATATATATAGCAAAAATATATATACATATAACAATATATAACAAAAAAAATATATTTAACAAAAAAAATAATTTAACAAATTAACAAAAAATCACATATAACAAAAAATATATTTAACAAAAAATCATAATTTAACAAATTAACAAAAAAATCACATATAACAAAAAATATATTTAACAAAAAATCATAATTTAACAAATTAACAAACAAATCAAATATAACTAAAAATATACTTAACAATTAATGTATACACATATATACCCATCTTTATTAATTTTAACAAAAACCTTACAATTCATAATTTCTACATCCGAAATAAATATATCTTTCACACAATAAAACCAATTTTCTCATTACAATAGATAACAAAAAATTCCACAACTTTAACAAATTAACAAATAATCATATATGGCAATGTATACATATATACACATCTCAACCAAATTTCACAAACACCCTTAATATCATAATTTCTAGCTTAATCCAAAATCCTAAATCCAAACTAAATCCAAAATCTTAAATCCAAACTAAATCCAAAATCCTAAATCCAAATAAAATCCAAACTAAATTTGTATACCTTTAAACTAGTTTGAAATTTGTAGAAAAAGGCTGTACATGTGCACTTCGCGCGCTGTCTGCCGCCTCGGAATGATTTTCACCTTAAACTACCAAGAAATCAGTGGAGCCATGAATCATACTACCCAAAAATACAAAGAACATGAAAAATTGAGTCACATTACTAAGAAGTCAGCTCGCCAGCCACCGCGCCGTACCGCAGTCGCTGCTCGCCGGAAAAGTTCCTTGGGTGGAGATCTAGGGAATTTGGGGTCGATATGGGGAGAAATAATTTTCGTAATGTGATTCAACACAGAAACGAGCTCGAGTTACTCTTCAAATGGGTTTTTTGTGTGTGAAATTTGGTTGAAAGAAGATTTGAGCAGAAGAGAGTTCAAAATGACAGAATGTTTCAAATGGGTTTCTATGAGTATTTTAAAAGAAAATAGGCGTCGGTCCCTTTACCTTTGTTATTTTTGGGCGTCGGTCCATGTAAGGGAGGTAATGGGTGTCGGTTGCCATATGGCAATTGACGCCCATAATTCAAATGGGTTAGGGGCATCGGTTCTTAGTAAAGGACTGACGCCTATTGTTGAGGTTTAATTTCAATTTTGCCACCGCGTTTTGTTTACGCATCCCTTCTTCCAAAAACCGACGCGTATTTCTAATTTTTTGTGCAATTTCGTAGTAGTGGAACCCGTAACCGATAGCGGTGTGAGCGCCACAAAGAGTTAATCATGCTCTTTGATAAGTTCGGATCGTTCAAATTCGAACGAGACAATTGAGAGAAAATTTCCTCACAATAATATTAAAACTCACAAGATTGTTGAATGACTATTTACAATGGAATAGACTTGTTAATATAGCAACTAGGAACCCTAATAGTCTTTTGAAAACAAGAAAAGACCAAGAAAAGACCTAAAAATAAAAGAAAAAATACAGACAAAATATCAAAATCCGTGACTAATAGGCTGTGCGGGCGCACCGAATGTTCAAGGCGCCTGCCCTTACGTTTCTGCACCAAAATCGCTGAAATTCTACCTTTCTGTGCGGTCACATGGAAAGCTGTGAAGCCGCGTGGTTTTGCCTTTCTTTTTCTGCAGTTTCGGCCTTGCAAGTTTTAGTTCGACCAGTTTAGTCCCCAACCTCCAGATTGCTTGAAGACTCGGTCCGGACTTGAATTAAGTTCATCTCGTTTGCTCAAGTCACACTCTAATCCTTCCGAATCCCTTGGATAAATATGATGCCCCAAATCTTGTACTAATCCCACCATAGCATCTTTGATTTTATTAGCTCTTGCTTTTGTGATTGGTCCAACAGGCACATGAAGTGGATCTATTTGAGTGCTCCCGTCTTGGTTCATATCATCCCCTCTCTCTTCAGGAAGATTCGTCCATGAATCACCACCTGTATCAAATGGAACGAGATCACTAACATTGAAAGTAGCAGAACCGTTATACTCACCAGGAAGATCCAATTTATATGCGTTATCATTAATCTTCGCGATGACTTGAAAGGGACCATCTCCTCTTGGTTGTAACTGGGAATGCCTTTGCTTAGGAAATCTTTCCTTCCAGATCGGAAGAGCACACCCAATCACTGGGTTCAAATGTCACCTTTTTCCTGCCTTTGTTTGCCCCAGAAGCATATTGTTCATTTCTTTTCTCAACTTGTGATTTCACCTTCTCGTGAAGTGATTTTACCAGCTTTGCCTTTCTCTTACCATTAAAGCTAGCCCTTTCATCCATAGATAGAGGAATCAAATCCAACGAAGTCAAAGGGTTAAATCCATAAACAATCTCAAAAAGGTGAGAATGCAGTAGAAGAATGAACAATACGATTATACGCAAATTCAACAAAAGGCAAACACTCATCCCAACTTTTCAAGCTCTTCTTGACAATAGTGCGTGATAATTGAGTCAAGGTCCTATTGAGTCAAGTAGTAGAGAATAATAACTTGGTTCCTAACTTACCTCACAAAATCTTCCAAAAATAGCTAAGGAACTTCACATCCCTATCTGAAACAATGCTCTTAGCAATCCATGGAGCCGCACTATTTCTCTAAAGAAAAGATTCGCTATATGTGTAGTATCATTAGTTTTGTGACAAGCTATAAAATGAGCCATTTTACTAAACCTATCAACCACCACAAATATTGAATATTTACCACTTTTAGTTCTAGGTAAACCCAAAATAAAATCTATAGATATATCTACCCAAGGCTCATTAGGCACGGTAAAGGTGTGTATAAACCTTGACGTAACACCCTAGATTTAGCTCTTTTACAGGTTATGCAATTTTCACGAATTCTCTCCTCATCCCATCTCATTTTAGGCCAATAAAACTGTTCTTGGAGTACATTTAAGGTTTTTTGAATGCCAAAATGACTCATCAATCCCCTACCATGGGCCTCTCTAACTAACAACTCCCGCATAGAACTAGTGGGTACACATAATTTATTCTCTTTAAACAAATAACCCTCAAGTCTATAAAACATGTCAATTACCCCCTTTTCACAAGACACAAAAATAATAGAGAATTCAGGATTATTCACATACAAGTCCTTCACATATTCAAATCCCAACAACCTAGCATTTAAGGTAGAAATTAGGGTGTACCTTCTTGAAAGAGCATCAACTACCACATTTTCAGACGTGTGCTCTTCCGATCTGTATTTTATCACATAGGGAAAGGTTTCGATAAATTCCATCCACTTAGCATGACGCTTGTTCAACTTACCTTGCCCCTTTATGTGTTTCAATGATTCGTGATCGGTGTGAATCACGAACTCTTTTGGCCACAAATAATGCTGCCAGGTTTCCAAAGCCCTCACTAATACATACAACTCCTTGTCATATGTTAGATAGTTAAGTGTCGCACCATTGAACTTCTCACTAAAGAATGCGATCGGCTTCCTTTCTTTCATCAAAATAGCACCCACACCTATTCCCGACGCATCACATTCAATTTCAAAAGTTTTAGAAAAAATCTGGCAAAGCTGAAACAGGAGTAGAACACAACTTTTCTTTTATAGTTTGGAATGCAAGATCTTGTTCGCTTCCCCATTTAAATCCTACCGATTTCTTGATTATCGCAGTTAATGGTGTTGCTAGCGTACTAAAATCCTTAACGAACCTACGGTAAAAACTAGCAAGTCCATGAAAGCTCCTAAATTTAGTTATGCTCTTAGGGGTTGACCAATCTTTAATCACCTTGATTTTATCCTCATCAACCTCTATCCCATTAGCACTAACCACGTAACCAAGAAATACAATTTTGTCAAAACAAAAATGGCTTTACCACGATTAGCATACAACCTTTCTTTTCTTAGAACCTCAAACACATTCTTAAGACGTTTTACATGATTGTCTAAGTCCCTGCTGTAAATCATCAAAATACACCAAAACAAATTTCCCAATGAAAACACGTAAAATATGATTCATTAAACGCATAAATGTACTAGGTGCATTTGTAAGACCAAACGGCATAACTAACCATTCATACAAGCCATATTTAGTTTTAAAAGCCATTTTCCATTCATCTTCTTCTTTCATGCGAATTTGATGATACCCATTTTTAAGTCAATTTTGCTAAAAATCATAGCACCATTTGGATGACGATACTTTACCGTGATATTGTTTATAGCACGACAATCTATGCATATCCTCCAAGTCCCATCTTTCTTAGGAACAAGCAAAACTGGGACTACACAAGGGCTCGTGCTTTCTCTAACATAGCACTTACTCATGAGTTCCTTCACTTGCCTTTGCAACTCCTTTATCTCTTCCGGGTTGTTTCGGTAAGCTGGTCGGTTTGGAATCATGGCACCAGGAACAAAAGTCAATTTGGTACTCAATTCCCCTAATTGGTGGCAATCCACTTGGTAGTTCCTCTGGTAAGATATCTTCAAACTCTTGCAAAAGAGAAATAACTGAAGAGGGGAGGAAAGAGTTAGAATCATCAAGTACAAGGCATTACTCCTTATACAACAACAAAATAAGTTGTTGGTTCTCCGAAAGGGCCCTCGATATCTCACTCTTTTTTACAAAGAAACACTTTTTTCTTACTCTTTCTACTCTTTTCATCAGCTCTCCTTTTGCGTTTTCATTGCCACTCATTTTTCCCCTCGAACTCTCTTTTTCTTTCTCTCTCATTTTTACACTCAATTTCGAGGTCTCACTTTCTTTTCCTTTCTCTCTTATTTTTCTCTCTTTCTCCTCACTTTTCAATTTCATTTGATCTGCAAAAACCTGTTGTGGGGTCAGAGAAGCAAGTGTAACCGGTTTTCCATCCACCTTGAAACTATACCAGTTTTTGTACCCATCATACATCGCTTTTCTGTTATACTGCCAAGGTCTTCCCAACAAAATATGTGTGGCTTGCATAGGAATCACATCACACAAGACCTTATCTGTATATGTCCCTATGGAAAAAGTCACCAATACCTACTTATTCACCCTAACTTCTCCTGATTCGTTAAGCCATTGCAACTTAAACGGTTTAGGGTGTTTAGTTATA
>CAVNYN010276270.1:0-31477 GCA_963692815.1 Nyctanthes arbor-tristis | reverse complement strand
TTTTAGTTTTTTAGAACTCAGTTACAATTTACGTATTCAGATTATATGATTCAAATATCAGTTTAAAACACAGTTGCAGTATTCTTAGTAAAAAGTTATTATCTTGCACTTAAATGATTTCAGCACTATTGGCATGGCATGCAGTTTTAGTATTTTTTAAACTTATATTTCAAGCTCAGAAGATGTATGCAAAACATTTTATAACTCTCAACTTTCAACTTATATTTATGTATTATAAAGTTTAACAGCTTTTCAGAAATAAATGATATGGAGAGTGTATATATGTATTTGCAAACTTATCAACTCACCGAATTACCAGTTCATATATTTTCTAACGTTTTTCAGATCGGAAGAGCACACGTCTGAGCACCTTTTGGATTGCCTGTGGAGTTCTCAGTCAGCCACCATTGTATTGCATTCATCTTATATTTTCATTATATTTTTACACAGGTTCTTTGATCATTGTTGGAAATTAATTCTCATATGTTATTGTTTCCATGTTATTTAAACTCCGTGCAATCGAATTTCTCTACATGCATTTGGATATTGATAATTGTTTTGAGTTTAAATATGTTGAAAAGTTTCTAATTTCACATCTTGATGATCGGTTAATTTATCAAAGGAAAAAGCATATCTATTTCATTTTATAGGATTTGTGTAGATGAAGTTGTTTATATTTTCATGTTTGATATGTCCAATTTATTGAGGTAACCCAGTCAAAATTTTTGTAAAATCATTTTAGTCCAAAAGTTCACACAGTTTCAAGTCAAGTTTTTAGTTTGCCTTGGCGGTGGGTCTAAGTCAAACTGGTATATATCGTCAGCGCACGCCACATGTCAGGTCTAGAAGGTTGGCCATAGTACTACCGCCAAAAATAAAAGACAAAACAAAATAAAAAATTAAAAAAAATTAGAAAACCTGGATTAGATGTTGCTGCAGCTACAGGAGCATCTACTAACTACTGCAACAGCATCAGTTGCAACCAGTAGCCTGGGAGAGGCGTTGGCTTCATCTAATCTATATCACTGCCAATTAGGGTGGCAATCTGAATCCCCTGATCTGGTGAGTAAACAATTAGGGTGGTGGCATAGGGTGTTGGTGGGGTGTCAATGACGCGGTGGTAGGTGGCGGCATAGAATGTCGACGGCTATAGTGGCTTCTTGTGTTGAAATGAAAATTGGGACAATAGCTTTAGGTGATTATAAGATTTTTATGTAATATGTAATTTTAATAAATTTAAAAATAAATATTAAAATAAATAATTATAATAATATAATTTTGTGTTTAAATAATATTGAAAAATAAAATAATTAGGGTCTTTTTGCAATTAAAGTGGGCAAATTTACAATCATATAATAATAATATATAATACAAGAGTTTTCAATTGGATTTGAATTCTCAATTGTAATTTTCTCGTTCTTAATTTTGCTGACATCATCATGATGTTGCACAATTTTTCAAAATTGATTCCATAATTCCGCCTTGTCTAAAATCACAAAATTTTATGAAATTTTCCTTTCTTAACGTCCTTGAATCTATGGAAACCAAAATCCAAAAATAACACTTTCTATTATTACTATTTATATTATTATTTATTATTGTTTAGCGTCCTAGATTGCATGGAAATCATAAAGTTGAATTAAATTTTCTGAAGATTGTGACAGTTTATGTAACAATTTTAGTATTATATACAGGTGTAGTGATTATATATATCTGCGCATCTTGACGCTGTTGTTACAGGGCACAGGGCATTAAGTTTTAAACATTATTTTTTACTATTGTTCCAATTTGATAAAATTTTTAAATTATTGATTACAAAAATTTTACGTTATTACTTGTCATGCATAAAACTCTAGATCTACAAATAAGAAAAACTATTTTTCTATTAAAGAAATTAAAATTCAGCTACTATTGATCTCCATGATCGGGTTTCTTAATGAAAGTCTTCTGAATATAGAACAATTTGAAATTAGTATAGTTTTGTCAATATATAAGTTTTATCACCGCAAAGTTAACACTAATCTAGATAATACAAAAAGGAAACTCCTATATCAAAACGAAATTTTAACGATCAAAAATTTGAAAAACTTATAAGTCTCATTTTCGAGTTTTAAAATTTAAACTTTTCTTCTTTAGATATTCATCACGAGTTTTCAATAATTTGTATTAGTTTATTAGTTTTTTATATTCCTTTTTTATTTTAGTTTAGGCATTTCTTTTTTTTTTTTTTCATTTATATATAATTATGAGTTTTTATAATTTTTTATTATCCGCTACCGATGTTAATTTGATGGCGAGTAACTATTAAATTTCTTATGGATTAGTATTTTTTAGAATTATTTTTCCTGCTATTGAATTATTTGAAAATAAAGGCACTATAAACTAATTATCTGGTATTATCTTTATTTATTTGTTTGTTTATTTATTTATTATTTATCTTTGTTTGATTTTCAAATTTTCCTTTCCAAGTCCTTTATAATATGAAACCCAAAATTTATTTCAAAATAACTTAGGAACTTATTTCAAAACAACTTATATTATAAATGGAAACTTAGTTCATAATAACCTAGAGCAAATCAACTGATTTATTCTTTTTTTCTGTGTAATAAAAATCTATTTATTTAGATCACACAAATAACTAAAGACACATAATATAATTCAATCATAATAATATGTGGCTGAGATTTATTTTCTTAACATCTATGATCTAACTTGAAAATCTTTATAATTATTTTTTAATCTTTGTTTCTATATCATTTATGTTGCGACGATTGGGTTGTAGAGGATGTAAAAAATTTATTTTCTTAATATTTTCTCTCTATAGATGTGAAGCCTTCAAAATATCGACTGAACTTATATTGTTATTTTATCTGATTGAATTATTATATTGTGAACATTCATTGTTTTTTGCAATTCATGTAATGAATTTTTTTATATGAAATATTGAGAATTTATCCCCCCATGCAATGCATAGGTTGAATACTAATTTAAAGATATTTTAATTTGACGAAGATAATAATGAATTTTAGAGAAAATTTTGTAAATAAAGAGACATGAAATCTACAAGAAGAAAAGGAACTGCACAAAAAAATTACTCCCTGATTATCTGATCTTATTTTCTTTTTCAGGATGTCCCACATATATGGTCTCCCTTTATATTAAAAGTTTAAGATCCGTTGCATTTTCTTTAGATATCTCTATTTAATATTTTTATTATAACTATCAATTTTGAATTTTATTCATAAAATGGGTACATCGGAAGGGTAGTTTCTCATAAGTTTAAAAATTTTTATCTGAACAGGTTTCCAGTGAATATAGGTATATACATACTCGATACATATTATTAAACTGTTAACTAGTAATATAAAATAAGTCAGATGATTTAAAATGGAATATACTAAAGCATTAATCGAGTATATAATAGGAATATAATATTAATAAAATATTAATTTAACGCGTCAAATACTAAAACAAAACTGTACATTTATTATCTTTGTTACTCAAACACGTCTTTGTCCAATATTTATAGGGTGAGTCAAGATGGGTGGGTGGGCCCCGAAAGGACTCATGCATAAATAAAATAATAAATGATTCTTTGTTTAGAATATAAAATAATAAAATATTAGATGAATAAAATAAAACCTTTGTTTAGAATTTTAAATTTCCCAACATTAATTAATATAATAAATGATTCTTTCATTTCAATAGAAAAATCCTTTCAAAAAAATAGTATAACAAAAAATAAAAATAAAATGTCACAAATTTATGGGTCGATCGGTTAAATTGTCATTTCTAATAATTTCTACACATTTTTAGAATTAAATTTATTAAAAATAAAAAAAGAAAATATTTGGTGAGTCACGGGTCTATGAGGAGAGTCCAACATGACCTGCACCGACCCTGAACCTACTGCAGGGCAGAAACTGTTGTCCCATACCCGTCATTTTGCTCTGATTAAGCGTGGTGGATCTATCATATTAGGGGCAGGTCTCTACGAGTTTTTGGGTCGATGTGTGTCAAATTGTCATCCCTACTTACTTTACTGCTAATTATTACAACTTTATATAGGTTGAACGTGTGAACTTACACGACGTTTTTGGAGGATACTAGAATTATAAACTCAGACATTTTATTACAAATATCTCATGGTAAATTGTAATTCTCATATCAATTCGTAATTTTATATAATACAACTGGTATATTTTATTTTATTTATAACATGATGTCTAGACTCACATGTCAATTCTGATATAAATGTACATTATAACTCACGGGTGAAAAAATCTAGTTAGCTATTATTTAGATGCATAATTCAAAACCCTATAAAAAAAAGGTATATCATCCTATTTCCTCAAATGTTGAATTCTTTAATTTTTGTATAAATTTTTTTTAGCATACACCGATAATTTTTTTAATGAAAATAATATTTAATTACTTCAGCAAAAAGTGGACAAGCCCACACCAAAAACAGCAATCTAATAGGGGTGGGTGCCGAAACTACGAAATCGACCTGAACTGGACTGGTTCGGTCTGGGTTGGGTCTGTTTTTTGAAGGCTCGGGTTGGTGGATGGGTTGAGGGGTACCAACCCAAACCGGGTCAGTTCGGGTGTTGGGTTTGACTAGTGAAACCGGTCAACACCCCAACCGAACTGGAACCGGTTTAGTTAACCGGTCTATTTATTTATTTTTTATTTTTTATTTTTATTATTATTATTTTTTGCATGTGTAAAAGTCGTTGTCTTCCCTGTGACGTTTTCTTCACTGCCATACTTGATATTTAAGAATTCAAAATTCATTTCATTTTCATGGTTCAAATTTCAACATTCAAATTTCAAAATTTAAAAAATCACAATTTGCAATTGAAAGAGGGAGAGAGACTGAGAGAGGGAATAAGGCTGCCAGCTGCACCACTAGGTCCACAAACCATCCACATACGCCACCTTCCACCGCTGCCGCCACCTGCGCTGTTCCTATTGGCTATCTCAACTGCCAGCTGTTGCCACTGCCTACGTTCCCTGATCTGGATGATCTCGCCACCACCAACGATCACCACCGACGTTCGCTGGTCTAGATGATCTCACCACCACCAAGGATCGCTGGTCTCGACTATCGGCTATCGCTAATCTACTCTTGGCATATGATATATGGTATATCGCTAATCTACTCCAAATATTGTAAATGGAATATGGTAATGGAATGAAGAGAGAGAGAGAGGAGGTTGGGCGGCGGCTGTAGAGAGACAGACGTTAGGTTAGGTTTTGTTATTGCTTCTTTCTTTTGGGCTTCAAAATTTGGCCCATTAATTGAAGAAGCAATATGTTAGGATTTTTTTGCGTTCTATTCATCTTGGGCATACAATTTGGGCAAACATTAAGGTTTAAAAAAAAAAAAAAATTTGCCCAATCTGGTTGACTGGCCCGTCGGGCCGGTCTTGGTTTACAGTTTGGCAAACCGATTACATATCGGGTCGGTTCCAGGTTCGGGCCTAATTCGACCCGACCAACCTGATGCCCAGGCCTATCTAATACATATCAACTACAAAGAAAAGAAGAGGAAGCAGGACTAATACATACCAGCCTATAAGAAACGGAAACCAAACTACTTAATAGCTTACATAGTATCGACCAAATCCAAGAACAACCTATACAAAGGTAAGCACCAAACCTAGAAGATCAGCCACATGCACAAAAAGAAACCCAATCAAGAGGCTTCCGCTAGCCAGACAAGATCCACCGTTGAGCACTTGAGAGAAACAAAACAAAAATCAGCAGGTTAAAATTCTAGAATCCACGTTTTACCTCTGTTCAGAATGCAAGTCGGGGCACCGATCCTGTCTGTGCTTTAGCCATTTGAGAATAACAAACTTAAACTTTTCTTTATCTATCAATGGAAGGTTACCATTGATCACATTCTTTTCAATGACTTGTTCCATGATAAACCCGGCTATAAGGTGGGGATTTTTTTTCTTCAATATGCTAGAATTCTTGAGTCATCTCTCCTATCAGCTTCTGAGAAACAATTCACCCTTTCACTGGAAAAGAAATAACACTGAAAAACATCAAAGGTTTCTGCTTCAAAGGCTTTTGAGATAGAAGTATCTAAAGATAAATGGAGAATGGATTTTTATTTTCATATATTTGCTTTGATTTGATACATGTACAGTATTTATACGCAAGACATTCTAATCTAATCTTGGTAACTAACAACATATCCAGTAATTCTTGTGTACGAAGAATTTTCCTAAACTGCATAATTACAACAAGGAAAGATAAAATAATTACAAAAATGTAAAATAAGAATGATACATAAAAATAAAAATAAATCAGCCACAAACTTCTTTTGATACTCGACGACAATCTCGTGACGTGGCTTCGATATTTTCCTTAACACACCCTCGCTAGATGGAGTATCCATTGGAGATGCCAACCTTCGACTGTAATAATTCAAACTTGGCAGTTGGTACTGACTTAGTAAGAATGTCCGCCAGCTGATTGTGGATAGTAATGTAAGCAACACGAAAAGAGCCTGAAGAAACATGATTGCAAACAAAATGATAATTGATGGCAATGTGTCTCATACGGGAGTGAAAGATATGATTAATAGAAAGACAAGTGATAAATTGAGAGAGAGAGAGAGAGAAGTAAAGTTTTGATGCATAAGATTGTAATAAACAAAATTCGTGTATTAAAATAAATAATATGGAAATTCGTTACAAATGGAATGTGATAAAAATTCAATTGAATTGACGCTCTTGTAATTTGCTAGGTTGCAAAATCCTCTGAATGACTGTTCCAACTTTGAAGATCGAAGTGACCATGTGACTTGATCTTCGTCTTGAAATTAATTTGAGTCTTTGAAGCCTTAATTTTTGCATATTTCCGTATCTGGACTTGAAACTTGGAGTTGATGAAGAATTTGAGAATTAAGCCTTAATTTTTGTAATCTCCAAATTTGGACTTGAAAGATTTGAGTTAAAGAAGACTTTGATTTCCTATGAATTTCCGATTTTTTTCCTTTAAATTTGCTTTGAAATTTGTGCTTAGAACTTGATTTGGAATTTAAGAAGATTTTGATCTTCTTGGACTTAGAGAGAATTTGACTCTCTTGTTTTTATCTTTCTTTGAAATACTCATACAAAAATTTTCTTATGTATGTAGAATCCCGAACCCTAAGACCAATAGGGTTTATATGGACAACTGCCATGGCCGTAGAGTGGGCCTAAGAAGTGTGCCGGTGTTTGAGGCTTTCATTATTTAATTTAATTTGGCCTAATCAAGCTTTAAAATTATTTAGGTTAATTATTATAACTGAAGCCAGCCTGAACAATATTTACTTAATTTGATTTTTGATGTTTATGAATGCCCCCTAAGATCTATCTATTTATAACAAATAATCAATAGTCTTGAATATAATTTGAATTTTATATTTGAATTTGCACAAATAACATTTTGAAAACAGAGATTCCAACGGGAATTAAAAATGCACGTTCAACATAAAAGGATTCACGTATATGGATATTTTAATTGAGATCAATTGAATTTTAATTAAACTATTTTTTTTTTTTGCTTTACGAAAAATTTAATTTAATCAGACTTGATTTTTTTTATTATTTTCTTTCAATCTTCAGCCGAGACATCACTTCCCTCGGCCAGAATTCCCACGTTTTTGACCTTTTTTTCCTTTTTTTAAACTTTTTTTTTTTGTTAAAGGATTTTTGATTGGACAAGGAGATTAACTTCAATTCATAATCTTTCAATGAAGCGTCCTACTTTAAGTACGAGAGTCAACTTGCTCAAGTATTATATAAGACCCTTATCAAGAAACGAAGTCAATTTTTCAAGGCAAAATTTGCCTTCTACTTATATAAGTCATCAATTTGCCTTCTACTTATCAAGAAATGAAGTCAATTTTTCGAGGCAAAATTTGGTCTCTGCTTCAACAAAGGTAGTTCAACTAAGTTTTTCTCTCACCTTAATTCTAGTCCTAGGTTCCTTTTCTTAAAATATCAGTAGGCAAACGAATCCTCCCTTATTTCCAGTTATACTTTATTTTCTGTCGTTACTTCATTTGCATGTCTTATGTGATAGAACTTGGAACAAAGCAATGACCAAATGTGTTTTTTCTGCTCTCTTTCTGTACTTTTTTTACACGTTCCCATGTGTGCGCGTTAGTAAAGACTTTTTTTTTCTTTCTTTTTCTTTTCCGTGGTTTTACCGTATGGTTTTTTTCCATTCCTTCTTTCTTTCTTTTTAAATATTTTCTTAAGGCTTACTTTTCAGAATCTAAGACTCTAAATGAAATATTAAGGTTTGGATCTTTTATGATTAACATAATTTTGTGTTGTAGAATAAGATTTGATCCTTTCAAAGTCTTAGATTCTTTATGTCAAAGACTAATGTTCGAATCTTTTCTTTTTCCTCATCTTCTTTTTTTAAGTACTTAAATTTAATGATTTAAAGAAGTTGGTCATGTAATATTGAGATTTGAATATTTCAAAGTCTAAGACTTTTGTCAAAAATTAAGGTTTAAATCTCTTAAAGTTTAAGAAATTAATTTGGTAATTAAGGATCATTCCTTTTGTGGTTTGAGACATTGTGTCGAAAACAAATGTTTGAACCTTGTAAATTTGTGTTTAATTTGATAATTAAAGACTAGTTCTTCTAAAGTCCTAGATATTTAATGTTAGGGACAAAGGTCCAGATTTTTCTGAATTGAAGTTTATTAATTTTTTGAAGTTTAGGACGAAGCAATCCTTGTTTGGCAATATCGGATAACTGATCTCAATTTAATTTAAGAATTTAATTTAACTTAACTTTATTTTTTTAATTTAACTTGATTTAATTTTCTTTAATTTGATTTGATTTATGTTGAATTTGCTTGTAATTTGATTTGATTTATGTTGAATTTTATTTTGATTGATATTTGATCATTGTAATTATTTTTTTCAGGGATGTCTCAACCAAGCAAGGTCTATAATAACGTGCCTGAGATTAAGGAAATTAAAAAGCGGGGCGGAACATACCTTTCTTTCAAAGGTACAGATGTGAAATTTCAACTTACCTTTCTTTCAAATGTACATATGTGAATTTTCATGACCAAGAGTAGGGTGAACTCAAGATTTGCACCTACAGGGCAATGATGTAACGCTTGAAATTCGGAACATTAAACATTACTAACTAATAATTATTGCGGAATAATAAATTAAAATTTCCTTTAGTGGAAGGCTTTAGTTTATTCAACTAAGTGACATGTAGTTTAAAATAAATATCCAGTTTAATACTCTTGAATAGATTTCAAATAATAAAAATAATAGTAATCGCTTCTGAAATTAAAGTAAACTATTGATCATTTTCATTATTACCACTTGTCACCCCGCCATCAGCTCCGAAACTTGACAAAATAATTTTAAAGAAAACGTGAGTGTTTTAAATAATACTCAGTAGACTCAGCGCATCAATTGATTTATATCATGTAGGTACAAATAAACATGCAACAAGATAATTGGTCTAATCTAATCTTTATAATAATAATTCTTGAGGACAAGCATCGTATAGTAAATATAGGTTCCTAACTTTGATCTTGAGTACGCTTACAATGATAACACAGTGCAGAAAGCACGTGATTACAATATCACATATTCACATGCACGAGAACATAATATAAATCAAAATAAATGATCAAATCTTTAGAATCACTTATTTTAGAAAATAGAGTCTACCTTCTTGTTGAATTTAAGCTTAATATAGAGGGAAATCAAGCTTTTAAATGCTCCTGCGCCTTGTCTAGTCACAAGAAAAATTTAATTTAATTAGAAATTTAGAAATTAAATGGTTTATATTAAAAATAAAAATTTAGGGACTAATTCAAAATTCTAAAATAATTGAATTTAAAAAGTTTAGGACTAATTTCATATGTTCAGAAAAGTTACAAGATGGAATCATAAGTTTGGGTTTCTGAAGGGCTAACTTGAGTTAAATTAAAATTGAAGACATATGGACTAAATCTTTTGAAGTGTATGGACTAAAATAAAAGCTTGACAAACTCAGAGGACCAACTTACAATTACTACATATTAATAAAATTTAATCAGACAACCCCACCCCCAATCGATCGTTCAGAACATTTCTCACACGGGAAAAGAAAATTGATTTCTGGAGCTGTAAGGATAAATTTTCCAGCGAGTTTTAGGGTGTTTTCAATCAAGAATCGGATGAAGATGGTAGGGGTGTAAACGGTTTGGTTTGGGTGGTTTTTTATCAAACTTCAAACCAAGCCATTTAAAGCGCTTTGAAATTTTCCCAAACCAAGCCAAACAGATCGGAAGAGCACCTAGACCAAACCAAACCAAACCATAGTTTTGCGGTTTGGTACGGTTTCAAACCACGGTTTGCGAAAAGGGAAAAAACTAGTACGTTCCAAATGAGTTAAGAAATAACTATACGTCTAAGATATTTGAATTAGAGTATAAAGATTAGTTGTAATAATATTATGTGGCATTATACAACAAGACAAAATATGAATTCCCGTATCATTTCACTTTTAATTATAAATGTAAAAGTAATGTTGGTGTAATTAGTTAAAAAAAGGAAAAAGATTATAGACATGTACATTTACGATAAAAAAGGAAAAAGATTATACTATTAAAAGAAAATAGTATGGTATAGTTAAAAAATAAAAAGTCATGAAGAAACCAATTAAACCATTCTTTCTTTGTACTTCTAATGAACAACTCGCTACATACAAATTGATGGAACATTAAATTGATGAGGGTACCATGAAGGTGAGAAGATTTAAGTTTGGAACTTTGTAAAAGAGTAACGAATAGGAGAGTTGTAATTAGTTGGTTCAACGGGGAAATGAAATGTATTCTATATTTAACTAGGTTTATTAGAAGTTGAATAGGTGATCATGGACTAAAGAGTATAGACAAGTTATGTCATTAATTTTTTTTCTTTAAAGTTAGCAGGTTGGCGGTTTAAAACCTAAACCAAACTTAAAATTAAAATCTAAACCAAACCATTTCCAAGCGGTTCGGTTTGGGGCAAACCCAAATCATTGAAGGGTCCACGTGTATCCAAACCAATGGTTTTGAAATTGTGGTTTCAATTTGGTTCCACGATTTAGCGGGTTAGATTTACAACCCTAGAACATGGCACCAGTCTATACTACACCCATTGAGGGAAATTTTGGCTTGTTCGGAGGCGAAGAGAGATATGGCCATGGTTGATTTTTGGAGCTTCCCAGTGAATTTCTTTAGTTTTCCGTCCAATTCTTGATTCTATATACAAGGTAAAAGCATGGGTTTCATATTGTTGTGGAGATTTTGGTATTTTGATGAATTTTTGAGAGACGGTTACACAACGGGGGCTCGGCTTCGGCCATGGTTGCTTCACAGTGTTCCTCTATGTCGATGTAATAGGAGTTAAATTTTATAGTTTGATATATGTGAAGAATCTGGTATAATGAACGAAAGACCACTGCTCAAAGACGTGCAAGATTTACCTTGTAATGAATTTGAAGAATTTCTCTGTTTCTTTTGCTTGAGTAGGCTATGAATGAAGAATATCAGTGAGTGAAATGTAAATTGGTGAAGATGAGGAAGACAACTAGAAGTAGAGATTTATGAGTTGAATTGTGTCTGTTAAAATTCTTTCAAATTCCTTGTTGCATTGTTCCAAGAATTGAAGTTTGAAGATTGTGAATCTGGTGAATTTATGTATCATTTGGGTGTATCATTTTAGACTTTTGGGGTGAAGAAGGCGAGAAGTTAATGGGCTGAGATGAAAAGACATTGGGCTTAAAATTTTGGGCTGTAAAGAGAAAGAATATGATAGGGCCGAGAGTTCAATTGTTTTAGTGTGGAAGAGAAAAAAAATCATTGGGCTGAATTAAAGCCAAGTTGGTTGGACTGGGATAGGCTTAAAGAATTAGGTCTGTGATATACAATAAAGCTGAAATTTGGCGATTGAATCCTGGTTTTAAAACAGTAATGATAGTATTAGACTTAAAAGAATTTGGAACCGTACAATGCATATTAGTTAAAGGGATATTTTGTATTCAAATTGATATTAAGTCAGAAATGGAAACTTTAAGTTAAAGAAATACATTTGAAAAGTCGGACTAAATAAAATTATGAGCTCCTTCAAATAAATTTCAAAAAAGGAATTTATATTCTTGTAACTTGATTAATTTGCTTACTTTTCTTAAAAGAATGACTAAATGAAAGAGACTAAATAAAAGATTTTAAGTAAGATATAGCGACATGCACTACTACAGAATTTGAGAAAAAAAGGCAAAAGACGCTGGTTCATGGAAAAACAACGTGTAACACAACGCAGTGACAATTTTGAAATTAATTGTATTAGTATACATGTTGGTTCCTTAAGAGGTACCGACATGTATAACATTAAAAAAAAAAAAACTATAGGTGTTGGTTGCCAACTCGAAACTGACGCCTATACTTTACAATACACGTCGGTTCCTTAAGAGGAACCAATGTGTATTCCTTGCCTTATATCCGACTTTTTTTTTTTAATATATATACAATACAATGCGTGTATTGCCTTAAATTCATGTATAAAATGTAAAGATAATGCTCTCATGTTTACAGACAATGAAAAAGTCCAGAGATTTCATTCCACCAATTACAAACATAAAGAAAAAGGTGCTTTTCATTCCACCGATTACAAAATTCCACCTTTGGATTTTCTTCTCCATTCTTTGGTCTTGCATTTCCGTAGGACCCCTTGAATATCTTCCCACTTCTGGTCTTCTTGTTGCCTCTCCCATACAGAATCGGAGCCACTTGCCATGACGACGATGAGGATGAGGAGATGGAGGTGAATGACATCCTCTATTCAACGGCTGCCATCATCTACCGCAACACCGCATCGATGTCATTTTTGCCACGGTGGGGAGAGGGGATGAAAGTGTTTTGGTGGGCAAGGTGTTTTTTTTGTTAGTGCCATCTTTGTTGCCATGATAATCACTTGAATTCGAGACGCTTTGGCCATAGTTTGGAGGGGCCAATTTGCAGGGCAAAAATGGAGCCATCATCAACTTCATCTTTTACTAGATTAGGGTTATTTTCTTCTTGTATTCTTTCTGGTAGTGGGTTGGCTTTTGAAATTGGAAATCTTGTATTCTTAATTTCTAGTAAATTTGAATTTTGAATTTGAATTTGAATTTGAAGGGTTAGAGTATTACATTGGCAGATGGATCTAGAGATGAAGAAGGGGGCGAAAAAAAAAAAGGTGTCGGCTGTAAAAGAGGAACCGAACTTTAGGCACCTGACTTTAGGCGTCAGTTCCTCTTTTACAACTGATGCCTATAGTTTATTTATTTATTTATTTTTATATTGGCTTTATGCGTCGGTTTTTGTGAAACAACTGACGCCTATTATCACTTTTAGACGTCGGCCAACAACTAACGTGTATAACTTTATAATGCATGTTGCTGACATAGACATCGCCGTCAAAACCGACATGTATTCATCATTACAACCGACACTTATTATGCTTTTTTATAGCAGTTACGTTTTAAAATTTTTTTTACTTTTGTTGAAATTTTTGTAGATCGACTTACGAAATCAGCTCACTTTTTGCCAATTCGAATGAATTTTACATTAGAGCAATTGGCACAGTTGTTTGTTAAAAAATTGTTCAATTGCATGGGGTGCCAGCATCACTTGTGTCCGACAGAGACCCGAGATTCACTTCAAAATTTTGGAAGAGCTTACATAATGCAATGGGGACTAAGTTAAATTTTAGTAAGGCATAGCACCCACAGACTGAAGGTTAAACCGAAAGGACTAATTAGACTATGAAAGATATGCTCAGAACGTGTATTTTAGATTTGGGTGGCACTTTGAAGAAGTGTTTACCATTAGTTGAGTTTGCTTATAATAACGGCCGCGGGCAGTATCAGGATGGCTCTATTTAAAGCCTTGTATGGTCGTAAATGTCATTCGCCTCTATACTGGGATGAGGAGGTCAGCAAATGGAAATTAATGGGTCTGGGAACGGTCAGGAAGACAGTTGCACACATTGAAGGAATCAAAGCGAGAATTAAGGCTGCTCAGGATAGACAGAACAACTACGTTGACAAGAGAAGAAAAGATTTAGAATTTCAAGTTGGAGAAAAAGTATTTCTCAAGGTAGCTCTGACGAAAGGTGTTGTACGATTTGGCAAGAGAGGAAAATTAGCACCTAGATATATTGGCCCATTTGAAATACTAGGTGGTGTTGAGAATGCGGCTTATGGGTTAGCATTACCACCAGAGTTAGCGGCTATGCACAACGTATTCCATGTTTCATTTTTGAAGAAATATATTCACGACCCGAGCCATGTGGTGAATGTGGAGTTGATTAACGTTAAGAAAGATCTATCCTACGAAGAGACGCATGTGTGCATATTAGACCGAAAAGTTCATGTCTTGAGAAAATGAGAAATTCCCTTAGTCAAAGTCTAGTGAGGTAGGCACAGTACTAATGAAGCCACTTAGGAGAAAGAATAAGATATTCTAGAGAAATACCTTGACCTCATAGATCAAGTAAGTCTAATTTCGAGGATGAAAGTTTTTTAAGCAGGTAAAATTGTAGCGAGCAAGAAAATTTGAACAAAAATAAATTTTTTTTAAAACATGTCACTCTGTCTTACCTAAAATCTTTTATTTAGTCACTTCATTTAGTCGTTCTTTTAAGAAAATGTAAGCAAATTAATCAAGTTACAAGAAGATAAATTCCTTTTTTGAAATTTATATCTAAATGAGCTCATAGTTTTTTTTTTAGTCCGACTTTTCAAATGAATTTCTAACTTAAAGGTTCCATTTGACTTAATATCAATTTGAATACAAAATATGCCTTTAACTAAAATATATTGTACGGTTCCAAGTTCTTTTAAGTCCAATACTATCATTATGTAGTAACTAGATTTTTCACCCGTGTGTTGTACGGGAACAACTAAGCAATTAAAAAAAATAAATAGGAAATAATTAAAACATTTAACAGATTAACGACAATCACTATTATTTTCATTAATAATGAAAAATATTCAAAATATTTATATCGTTAATAACATGAATAATATATTTACAATCGACATAGAACACATATCTTGCATTTTGAAAAAAATAATAAAAATAATAATCATAAATAGTTGCAAAATTCAACAAAATATTCATTATATATAACATCAAAAAAATTAATTCAATACTCCCTCATAGATACACACCTACTGGATAAAGTAATTAACACAAATAAAACACTAATACCCACCTAATTAATAATAATCACAATTAAATCAATAGAATAAAAGCATAAATTTATCTTCAAATTAAAAAGATAATTTACCTTGAATTTAGATTAAATCATCGAATAAGAATAATTGAGATGGTATTTAAAACACATATATATAATCTATTTAATATACAATCTATTTAATTTATATATAAAGTATATTTAACATTGTAACTAGTTTTAAATCGAGAAGATTATACGTAAGAACAAATGATAATGAAGTACACATATACATATAGTTAAATACTTTTATATTAACAAATGAAACTGAAACGTGCAAAAGAAAAAAATGTAAAAAAAAAAAATTATTGTCAAAATTTTCTACGCGGAACAAAATGCAATATTAACCCCTCATACTATAAATAATAATGACATTTTGATAGGTTCTTTTACTATATAATAGGGTGAAGCTCGAACGTAAAAGAAGGGGCCGCTGAAAGCTGAAGTCGAAACACTAAAAAGAAAAAATCCCGATTTTTTCAAAGAGTTCTAAAAGGATTTATCCAAAAAAAGGCATGGTTGGGGAAGTGTGGCTACTCCCTACCTCCGTCCCTAGCTATTTTCATTAGACAAATAGATTTTTTAAAGTTAGACTTGTTTTTTTTAACAAAAGTCATATCATTAAATTAAATGAGTAAAAAAAAAAGTAGACACATATTAAAGTCGGTAATACAATAACATGAAGAAAATTATTCATTTAATGGGTAAATAACAATAAAATATAATATAAAAACCTAAAAAGATTGATGCAAAAGAACAAATGATAATGAAGTACACACACACATATATATATATATATCTAAATACTTTAATATTAACAAATGAAACTAAAGTGTTTAAAAGAAACCACAATCCCCCTTTGAACAAAAAAAAAAAAAAAGGAGAGAGAGTAATGTGCAAAAGAAAAAAATGTTAAAAAAATTATTATCAAAATTTTCTTCATGGAACAAAATGCAATACTAACCCCATACTACAAATAATAATAACATTTCGATAGGCTATTCAACTATATGAGAGGGGCAAAGCTAGAACATGAAAGATTCAAACACAAGAGATTGGATTAGTAAATTACAAAAATATTAATCAAGCTATAAAAATTAAAAAATGAAAAAGTTAATAAACAATAGAGATCTTCTTAATCAATAAATAAAATATATTTTGTTGGTTTCAAACTTTAACATGGTAAACAAACAAATCAATGGAGGATAATGATGTGATTCCAAATTTTGTTTCAAAATATGGTAGAAAATAAGGAAAGATAAATAGACAACGAGTAAATAGAAGAAAGAGAAATAGATTAACGAATGGATATGTTGATTTCGATAGGTTATTCCACTATATAATAGAGTGAAGCTAAAACTTAAAAGAAGGGACAACTGAAAGTTGACGACTCCTAGCCGGAAAAAAGTCTCAATTTTTCAAAGAGTTCTAAAAGGATTTATCCAAAAAATGGGCGTAGTTGGGGAAGTGTGGATACTTTCTACCTCCGTCTGTAGCTATATTCATTAGATAAATATATTTTTTAAAGTTAGACTTGTGTTTTTTATAACAAAAGTCATATCATTAAATTAAATGAGTTAAAAAAGCTGATATATATTAAAGTCGGTAATACAATAACATGAAGAAAATTATTCGTTTAATGGATAAATATCAATAAAATATAATATAAAAATCCAAAAAGATTGATGCAAAAAAATAAATGATAATGAAGTACACGTATACATATATCTAGATAGAGAAAAAAGGGGGAAGAGAGAGAGCACATAGGAAAATAAAAAATATAAGAAAGAATAAATCTTGAACAATGAGTAAACTTAGAGAGAGAAAGATATAAAATAATAGGTGAGAGAAAGAAAGAGAGAAAACAAATAAATCTTGAAAAATGTTTTAGCGAAAAAAGATAGATAGATATATATATATATATATATCAAGTGACATCATAAATGATGTCAGCGGAAACTTATAATACCAGAGAAAGAGTAGGAAAAAACGTGCCGGACACTATTCTCTTATTATATATATAGATAGATATAGATTACTGTGCAACTGTATCAATATTCGGTATATCTCTCAAATAAATAATCCAACTACAAATACAGTAAGATCATATTTAAAACGACAAACTGAAATTTTTGTTTCATGGAAAATTATCAAAAAGTTCCAATTTATATTTAATTATAGAATCGGCAAATTGAAGTAGTATAATTTAAAAAAAAATCAAATTTGATTATTGCGCTACAATAACCATATAAAAATTTATTCAAAAATCATTAAAAATTAAAATTTACAATAAGGTTATATATTTTTAGAAATTTATTCGTTTAGAGACATACTATACATTAATTTCCGAATTATAAAGATTACTATTTGTTTTTTTTTTTGAAATAAAACTCCCCATTAATTTGTGTTCAATTTGATAAGTGACAGATCCCTAATTCAAAATAGTTGGCTAAAGAAACTACTGTGAATTGATGATTGGATGTGAGTTAATAAAGAGAAAAGTGGATATCATTTAATAAATTAGCGTAACAATTTCAAAAAAAAGATAAAGAAATACAAAAAAAAAAAGGAATTAAATGATGTCACCAGAAATGTAATAGAGTCAAAAATCTTACAGAGCCAGAAATTTTACAGAGCCAGAAAATAAGCGAGAAAAGCCACCGTTCTTTTATATATATATATATATATTAGGTAATACACTCCTGTTGACCAATGTACTTGGAAAAATACGGCAGTTGAAATTTTAATTCACACATTACGGTTTTGGGTTATTTTAATTGGATGACTAAGGTTCTAATATTATTTTTAAAAAATTGGTTTTTATTAATTATTTATTAATTAAACACTTATTTTGTCTCTCATAATAATAACCGCAATAAAAATCCCAAATTAATAGGATTCTCGTTTTTCAGTTTCTTCCGCTTCGTTGTCTTTTGGGTTGTCATTTTCAGTTTAATTTTTTTTTCTCGACTGATTCTTGATTAAAAGAGACACAACCGGTCTTAATTGTGTGGTTGGCCGGGTTGTTGAATGTTTGTAGTTTGTTGTTTATTATTCGACATTGTTCGTTTTTCATTGCAGCCAGGGGTTTTGAAGAAGTCGACTTTGTCTTTTGTTGGTTGTTTCCAGTGGCGATTGGGAGGATATAAAGTCTATTAGTTCCACCGGTGTTCAATGGTTTCGGTAATTTTACAACAGTGATACAACGGTATGTATTTCTCATTTTTTTCCAGTTTCAGGCTGCTTGCTGTCATCGGCCTTTTTTTTTTTTTTTTTTTTACATGTCTTGCTGCCAAGCAATTGGGTTTTTATTCTGGGAAGAGGGAGAGAAAGATTAGCTTCTTTAGAAAAAGATCCGCACCAAAAATCCCCATGCACATAGCTTTCTGTGACTGTTTGTTAATAACACTCCAAAAAAGAAATTATTAAACATAGCTTAAAGAAATGTGAGGTATCCTAATATAGTTAAGTTCTACTTGCTCTCCATAACAACTACAATGCAATTTGCAAATGAACTTAGGGCTAATAAATTGCAGCAATTAACAATGAGGACTTTTGACTGGAAGGGTTTTTTGAGAACTCATGGATTATGTGTGAACCTAGGGGAGGCGCCGGAGAAGAGGTGAAATTCAAGTTACAATCATTTCCAAGATTTACGTATTTGTTTCTAATTATTACATCATGATTTTTCAAGTAGTAAACAAATTCATTTTTGGGTTGATATATTCTTATTTGTTTCTTTTTTTTTTTTTTTTAAATAGATACTTGTTTGTTTCAATCTACTATTTTTTCTACTTGTTCTTCACCTTCGAAAGGTTCAAGTACAATAAAACTCAAGTCGAAGGATATTTTGAAACAACCTTCTACTATAGTGAAAGCTAGAAAGGCGAAGAAATCTCATCATACAACCACTGTTGTAAGTGTTTAGTGGTCTTTGCAGCCATTATTATTATTTTTCCAATATATATATATATATATATACATATATATTAGAAAAATAATAATATATATAGGGCACTATTAATACTTGTTTTATACTTTTATGTATATATTGGAATGATTTGTTTTTTGGTTGATGTGTTTGGTTTACATTTATGAATTAAACTACCTAGATAAATTTAAGAGAAGATGAATTTCGAAACAAATTAATGTTGTATTTGTCTAATTTTTGGGCGTGTATACCTGTGTAGCCATGCTATGCAATTATATATTTCCATTATCCAAGGTGATATGGGTTAGTTACGCATAATCAGAGCTAAATTAAGCCATTATTGCACAAGTTTTTTTCCCCAAATAGCAATGCAATGAATGGCGCAGAAGAGGGTATTGCTAGTGGATTAAGTTAAACTAGATTTTTCACTCGTGCAATACATAGGTAGAGATCTAGTAAAAAAAGTCATACATCAAAAGTAGTTTAATAAAAATTTGGAGAATTGATGTCATAAAAGAATATAAAAATTATAGCATTTACAAATGTAATTTGTATTGTAAAAGGAAGAGATCGGAAGCAATAGCATCAGAGCCTTTCTTACAATAAAAAAAATTTGTCACATGCATCTGATCCAGATCGAATTTTTGCCTAAATGATGTGATTTCTATGTCTTGAGATTATAAGCCTCGTGCCACTACATAATGTGGACGAATGATAAAAATTCCATAACAATATACGGGAAAACTGATCTTTAACTTCGATTTATAGCCGAAAATTCTAGAGTATCGTGTTGTATTCAAGGATTCAGATTTGTAAAGATTTTCAGTAGAAGTCTTTAGAATATGATGAAATGATAGTGTAACGCCCCGAGTTTTACGAACCTGAAACACCACTTGAAATACTCTATTTACTTTGATTTATGCGGAATTTTTTTTCCTTTAAAATAACATTCAAAATCCCATTGCGTTGGGAAGTATAGAATGCAAAACATACTTTACATAATATCAAACTTGAACGAAGTAGATAAAATACGGGTTTATATATCCGGTCAACTGAGATAAAAATTACACATCAATCTTGTAATTAAGTTTTTAACATAACAACCACTAAGTTTAATGTCCCCATCTTATCATAAAAACATAATATTTAATAGTCACTGCCACAGGTCTCGCCAGCCGTTTCAGCACCTGAAAATGTTTTAGAGAACAATGAGCGTTTCGAAGAAACACCCAGTAATCTCGGTGCACAGTTTACAAGTGGCAACATCCATATTAGGCAATCATTCAACATATGATTCAGATAATCCCAACAAGTCAAAACATATGCTGCCGCGTGGGCTAGCCGAATTCTCATTCAACCCATGAGTATATCTTATAAAATGTACTACTCAAGGCCTATCAAGTTGATCGTACTGCCATAATATATCTTACTATCCCGTGGATATATAAATAAAATCAACGTACTATCCCGGGTAAAATATGTTGGTATTACAAACTGAATCACAGTCAACTCAAATCACATGTCATAAATTGCAACACAATCAACTCAAATCACATGTCATAAATTGTAACTCAAACATTTCACTATGTGCGCATCACTTGAAAATAAAAACATTTAACTTTGGAAAGTAGAGACAACCTTAATTTCTCAGTTGAGTTTGAGCTTTACGGCAAATAAACTTCAAAAAATCAACGCGCCTCATCTAGCCAAGTAGAATAAATTCTAAGTCAATAACTGAGGTGTTTGTTTAAGGATTCGCTAAACTTTACATTTTAAATAAAGCGACATTCTTATACGTTTAGCTTAAAATTCCATTAATGAGAGAAATTCTTGTTTCAATTAAGGATTATTTGAGAGTTGAGAATTTAGAACTACCAATTTAGAAGTATAAGGATTAAACTATTAAAATTAGAACTTTCAGGACTGGAATGGATTTCAACCGAATTTTGATTACTAACTTAACTAGATACAAAAGGCGAGGATGAACCTGGGATACAATAGAAACTCGAGAACCATGTAAAACAGATTAGAACCCTATGTAATGACTTAACATATATAGTAACATCAGGTGCCCATCTTAAGCCCTACCCAACCTATGAGGACTAGGAGAACAAATACCTAAATCATAAAATCACCAAATGAAGATCAGATGAAGAAGACCGAGGGGAACGTCTGGAGTGTGGGTTCGAAGTGCAGAGGTGCAATGATTCAAGGGATGGTTTGCTAGTTGGGTTCTCGGCTCGGGGAGCTTGATTCACGAGTGAAGAGACAATGGGAGTGTCTAGGTTTGAAGGGCCGAGACGCGATGGAAGGCGATTGCTGGGTTCGGTCGACAGCAAAGGTCTCGGGTGACGGGTACGGTTCGCGACGATAGCTCAAGTGGAAAAGAGTCGAGGGCTGCGCTTTGCGACTGAGGGTTGGGTTTGAAGGGTCTGTGGTCAAGACTTGATTCGGATGAGTAGATGGGTTCTATAGCTTCAAATTTTCTGTTTGTGGAGCATTTGGCTAGAGGAGCGAACGTGGCTGGCGACTGGCGGTGGCAGGTGCGGTAGTGCCGGCTGCCTGGTGTCTCTGTTTCCGTTTATTTTCCTTTTTTTTTTATACTGGGTTGCACTTGGCTAAGTTCAGAAGTGAAGGCAGGCATTGAGTGTTTGAGGATTGGCTTTGTTTCATATGTTTGGTGTCGATTATTACATGTGTATATATGAAATTGAGAAGGGAAATGTATGAGGCCGATTGACAGTTGTGTAAAAATGCAATTTACAAGAAGATAATTTTGATATGAAACAAATTTTAAGCATGCATTCCCGGATTACATGAAATATGCTAGCTTTACCAAAATTGAAACCAAAGAAAGGATTGAGAAGGAGATTTACTTACTGAATTTGTCACTGGCGGAAAATTGGTATCCCTTGTCCGCCAAAAACTTTGAGTTTTGTTTTGTTTTCTTCTTTTTTTTTTTTTTTTTTTTTTTGATTGCAGAGAGTAGAAATGTGGGAAGCAAAATTTTAGACTCTTATGAAATGCAATGAAATCGTGGGTGTAGGGAATTTAAGAGACTGTATAACAACCACAGAAGCAGAAACTATCTGACAAGGAACTGCTGAGAAGAACGTGTCCTAAATGGGCTAGTGGCTAAGCTAAATCTGAGAACCCAGTCTATTGAGAGATTTGGGCTTTACATTGGGCTAGATGACAAATGGATCAATCATGACATGTAAATTGGACCATAAATAATTTGAATTTAGATTAATTATTCCATGCAAATTGGGCCAAAGTAAATTGAATATGAGTGAACCCAATATTTCGGTTCTGAACTTAAAATAACTTTGATCCAAAGAAATAAAGAGTTGTCAAACTCTCAACTCATGAATGGGTTGACTAGATTTTGATTTTCAATTTCACCCTTTAAAATTCATTTTACTCTGTGCTAGACGAGCAAGAGGCATTAAATTACTTCTCGTGACCAATATCATGCAATAATAAATAATAAACGAAAAAAGGTGGTAGTGACATGTCTTAACTTAGTAAATTTTTTAAAAACTTAAATTTTTATCTATAAAAGTTCCGGTCGCTACAGATAGCATAACCATCTCTGTTATGCATGATATTAGATTAAAATTTATTTAAAATTATATGTTAAGATAGACGTTAAATGCTTTGTGAACCGTAAAATTATTTTTCTACTTTTCCTTTTCAGTAAAATGTGACATTTAGAGTAATTATTTTTTATTATTTGAGACTATAATTTGATGATGATAAAGTAATAATATAGCCTTAACAAAGTGACCTTGTAATTACGTATAATTTTGGTGATATAATTATTGATAACTAAAGTGGGGAGACCTAATTCCTATTAAATTAAAGTTCTTGATCTAATTATTGACAACTAAATATCACTTATCCATTTGCAAGTAAGGTAAAAATTCAGTGACATTCGATGCAATTAATATTGTCATAATTTATGTTTCTTTTTTCCTTAGTGACAACGGAAACAAAACAGTATCTCGGATAATAATTGATAAAATAAAGGGATAGACATTTTACACACTATAATTTATTTATTTTGTAACTGTAAGCAAAAAACAAAGCCTGATTTTTGTAGGAATTTTTGAATCTCGAGAAGATAAACTTGAATATAGCTATACAAAATAATGTTCTTCTTCTCAATTGAGCTAATCAATATTAGAAGAAGTTGATTAATATTCAAATAAAAGGGAAAGAAAAATATTCACATTCATGTTTATTCAGAAATCCAACCGGATCGGGAAATGCCTTCTGTCAATTCTACTTTTCGTATGAAATTTTAATATTAATTAAATTAATTGTTTATTTCTTCCATAAATCTAATTTCGTATGTTTATAAATTTAGAGATATTGTAGACAAACAATTATTAACAATTTAATACTTTATTTAAGTGAAAACATGTGAGAATAGTAATATATAAATGAAAATTATTAACAAACAAAAGAGTCAGTATAATGGCTTAAAAACATGTTATTCTAAATATATAGGTCACGAGTTCAATCTTTTACTATTACATTTATAATAATTTTTTTATTAAAAGTGACAGCTGGTATGGTATGACGTTATAAGCAATTGTGTCAGATAGAGCTTTAGGCGAGAAATATTTTCTAATTATGCCGAATGAAATTGCAATTGTACCAGACAAACTGTCATTTAAGATTTATGATAAAGGGAATTGGTACTAAAGAATAATAAATACTTGTGGAAAATTTATTAGAGGTTGATTTTTTGACAAACAAATCTAAATACAAAAACTTCTTAAATTTCCAATTACCAATTAACAATGCTAAAACATTAAAAATTTTTAAGGAAAAAAGACTAACCCTGTAACTTTACGTGTTCCCAATGATAATAAGATCAAAATCTCTCTAAAAAAATTATTGATATTTAAATAAAGATTATTGAGGCGAACTAAGTTCACAATAGCCTTCAAAAGTTATAACGCAAGTACAAAATTGCCAAGTGTTTAACTCTATCAACCACCGTTGACGACATTTCGGCGAGCCCTTTTCCTGGCAAAGAAATAAGCCACCTAACGTTTCTCATTACAACATTTTCCGCAAACTTACATCGTATTTGATTGTATTTGTTTTTGATGAAAAATATCAAACTCATTGGAAAAAAAAATTCAATCTTTATGAGTTTCTTTGGGAAACGGGAAATCAAATTTTAAATTCCATGGTAGGGGAAAACAAAGGTAAATAGACAAATATGACGTCATTAGTTAGCTTACAGCACCAATCAAAGAAAGGAAATAAGATAAAAAGTACACTTGATTAACATTAATATAATATAATGTAGATATAGATTTTAAGTTAATGAAAACAGGAGGGTATTATTATCCTTTTAAATAAAAAAGCTAGATTACGTTAAAAATTTGAGATGTGAGGTTAAAAATGTCAAGTTTAAAAAGTTAGGGTTAGATTGTATAGTAAGATGAAAGGTCATGGTTAAATTACACAAATTAGTGATTTCAAAATAAAAAAGATTACAATAATTAAAAAATATATATGACATCAGCCATGACGTCAGCGATTTAGGAGGGAAAACTTGTTTATGTTACTCTTGATTTAGATATACAGATAGATTTACGGATGTAAAGTGTTAATCTTAGGATGCATTTATTTTGTATTTCTTTATCTGGAGATGTTATCTGGAAATTGGAAATTTTGAAGCAAATTGAAGTTTCTTTTGTCAAATACCAACTTTACGTTCCATATTACGTAAACAAATGAAAGATGTGGGGAAGAAATGATGCATTTTGACTTTCCATATGTAGTTTTCTAACTCATGAGCAGGTAAATTAATTTGATTTGCTTTCTCTATGATCTGCTGTGATAATATGCTGATGTGCGTGTTTCAAAGGAATTAATGATTTGGCGTCCATGTTGTATCTAGTTACATTTAAGAGAAGAAGAACTTCTAAAAAATCATTATATTCAAACTTAGAATTTCTAATATGTTACCTATTTTGTAATGTTACATTTAATTAACAAGGTGTTATTGAGGGAAGTGAAGCAATCTAATAACCAGCAGATACATTTTGATATGAAGAGACCGAAGTTTGGCTTGACTGAAATTTGTCTTGTCTCAGGGTTGAAGTGCAATAAGTCTACATATAGATCGAGCTACAGAGATGATGCTTGTAGGTTGAAGTAAATTTTTTTTGATGGTTATGATAACATTTTCCATCATGATGTGTGTAATAAGTTTATTAACTTGGGTAGTGGGTTTGAAGATAAGGATGTAGTTGATCTAGGTAAATTGTGTTTTATTACATCATTTCTTTATGGTCCCGGCTACTCTAGGACAGTTACATATGAGATTATGAGATTGGTTTGTTTCACAGATAGTGATGCGTATCCTTGGGAAAAGAGGTGTTCTTGTACTTCATTCAACAGTTAAGGAATGCAATGAGAGGCAAAGTTGAAAATATCCAGCTGGATAAAAGGAACACTATGCAATACTGGCTTTATGGGTTCCTCCATGCTTTTCAGGTGTGGATTTACAAAAGTATTCCAGATTTGTCCCCCTATATATCTTCTTGTTAAGGATGCTCGTCCTAGGATTATTAGTTGGTCTTCTATGTCAAGTGTCAACACAATTTCACTTGTAAAAGTGAATTTTGACGACCCAAAGGTGATCCATGCACTTCATTGGTTTGTTTATTTTTCATTGTTGCGTAGTGTTTTTTTTTTGTCTTATTCGTTTTGTGCATAGTTTATTGATATTAATAGTCTTTTTTGTATTTATTTTGTAGTAGTTGTCTGTGGTTATGGTACAGCCTAGTGCTAATGAGCTTTTGGAGGATTACATTGTAAGCATTTTTTTCATTGTGACACGAAGAATGATCCAGACAATGTTGCTCTCAGTTTTGGGGGTGATGAACACCCTTGTAGGCCTGCTGATAATGCGAAACCACGTGCTGATGTTGGTCTTTTTGGGATGATGATTTTGTTGAATGTCCACCCCCATCGAAGCCACGTACAGTTCAGGAAAAGACAAAAAAGCCAGTTTGTAGAGCAGAGAAGGTTCCTCATCTGTTTTTTTTTTTTTAAAGTTTTTTTTTTGTCCTTTTTCTTTTGCTTATGTTTTCCTTTTGAATGTAATTTCGAACCGTAAATAAGTATATATGTAACAAATATCAACTGGTCATTAGGTTCATGAGTCATTAACAATAGAGGCAATCCGCAGTTGGCTGAATTTGCTTGAGGAGAAATTACAGAAGTTGGAGGCAAATTCAATTGAAAAGTTGTCTATTGAGGTTAATCAAATAAAGCTTGACCAACGAAGACTCAGTTGAGAAGTTAGATTAGAGATGGATGATTTTAAGTTATCAATGGATGATTTAGTACGGCAACTAAGCAATATAGTTAAGCTTTCAACTCCACCGCCAAAGGTATAGGGAAAACCATCATATTTGGCATTTATAAACATTTTATTCCTTTTATACTTCTTATACTGAGTTTTTAAATTTTGGGCCAGTGTCTAAAGTTATATACATGTTGCTAGGAATCATGCAGTCAATAATATTTATTTATTTTTTACTGTCTCTTTATCTTGTCTTCTGATTATGAAGGACATAGTGTAACGAAAGACGTGTTGGTCTAAAAGATGAGGGATTGCTAATTGTACTATTGCACCATTAATTGGAAATACTTTCATAGGATTATCTCGTGAGAATATAGGGTTGTGTGGTGAAACAACGAATCTGAAACTAGGAGTTGATGATTGTGTAAAAGTTCCTGAGCCTAATAATGGTGAGTTGTGTACTCCTTCATTTAGTCTTGGGTCAACTCTTCGACATCAAACTCAGGGTGCGGGACGATATATTTTTTACAGAGGCTGTAATGAAACAACTTGAAGAGAGTGAAAAAAGGCGTGTGCAGAGTTTAACAAGCATGTATGTGAATTTAAGTGTAGTTTTTTTTTGGTAGGACATCTTATTAGTAATAGTTTTTTCTGGGGTCACGTTATCATTGTTATTTACAAAGTAATAAATGTCTACAAGGGGAAACCTGTGAAAAATCAACAAATAACTCTGAAGTAGAAATGTCTACAATTCTTGTTTTACAATGCATTGTATCCGTCATCTGATCCTACACCGTGGTGATATTGTATGATAAATTGTCTTGTTACAGTGGCATTTGGTTGGTTTTGATATTATTTCTTGTTACATATATGTAGGATTGATTGCAGTTTTTTTGTAATCAAATTTGCTGAATATATAGCAAATGGCAAATTACCTAAGATGAAGGCTTAGTGCGATAGATGCAAGGCAGTATCTTGCTGTCCTCCTTTACAAATATGCATTGGAGTGTCAACAAGGAGTTTATGCCAAGTGCAAGAGGAGCAAGTGATTTTTTTAGATTAGTCTAAACGATAGTGTTTTAATCTAATGGTTTGACAAAGTGATTAATGCTGTTGTATCATGGGATTGAATCTGACAAATGAATTCATGTTGAGATGAGCATTGAATTGGAGAAAAATGGTAATTCACTTATGGATGATTATTGGTTATTTGATTCTTTTAATTAATCTATTTTCTGGTGTTCTCATAGTTTATTTTCGGCGATGATCTTGCACATCAATGATGTTACATAATTGTGATAATGTGGTTTTTGGGCTGTGTTTATCTCAGATTGGTCGAGGCTAAAATTTGAGTTGATGCAAGTTGCTTATGCAATGATATCAAGGGACAGGAGTATAATGTGTTCTTATAATTTTGTTGTTCAAGCCTATTTGTATCTTGGTTGCTAATTTTATGGATCATTCTGAAACCATTGTTTAATAACTCCTATGTTGTACATTGCTTAAACCATTGTATATTGATTGCTAATTGAAACCAATGTGCAACTACTCTGGCATTGTACAATTCTGAAACCATTTGTATCTTCATTGCTAATTTTTGTATTAACTGTTCTCAAAGGTCATGGTATGTTAGCTTACTACTTAATAAAGAAATTCTAGAACAAAATGTAGAAACCTACCACTCAAACATATAACACACCACTTATATTTACATATAATAAGCCAAAGTGTAATTAGATCTTTTACATAAATTAGTGGGATCAACTATACTATGCGAACTACACATCACACTCCATTCACTTCTCTTACGGAATGTAAATTTATATGTGTTGAGTGATATTTCAAGATCTCTCTCTTATGAAATTTCTTCACATTTTTCTATCATTGCTGATAAATCATCCATTTCCCTTTTTATCTTGACTTATCTCTAATCAACTGCTTGTTGCTTGATTCCCCTTGTTCGTAGACCTACCTCCATTGCTGTGGTTTCGGTACCACTTGAAATATGGATTCACTTGTGACTCGGTGCAATTGTAGAATAACTTACCTCTGCTTTTTCCCTCCTTTTCAACCATCAACAATCTCTTAAACTCCTCCTTACGAAGAGGGCATTTTGTCAACTAGTGGCAATCCAGCAACATATGACTAAGAGACCGGCAGCTATGGCATGTTCCTTGATTTTTTTACCATTGTCAAGCCTGCAAATCAAAACATTCAACTAGAGTTATGATTTTTATGACCTAAAGAAATGGAATTATAGAGTATAAAATCACTCAATTGAGATGAGAATTTGTATTGCAAAAACTAACGAAAATCGTCATGCAATTGTGATACAAAGACAATTTTTATAGGGAAAAAAATAACAAATTGGGGTTGGCTTTCTAGATGGCTGTGCGTTTCGCCCAATGGCCATCTCAGGTTTTCCTCCATTGCATCATATTCCTTTCCTTATAATAATTGGCTAAAACGAATTGATTACTTGTACGCTTAAAGCAGAGCTTAACATCTTAATCGTCTTTGTTAATCATTGCTGGATGGCTGTCTTTCTTCATTTGGTTCTTGCAAATTGAATTAGCATAGATTTTCACTTTTTCATGTTTAAAGGCCTCAGGAGCTTTTTGCTTATGTTCCAACATTTGAAAATAGAAAGGGTTAATTTCACAAATCGTCTCCAATCTTTGAGTTAAGTCTTGATTTCGTCTCCAACATTTGTTAAGACACCTCACAGCCCCCAACCTTTCATAAATTCACACAAACTATCATTTTTTACACTATTCCACAAAATTTTTAACAAAAGGACGATTATACCTTTAAACATTTTTAATTTTTTTTTAAAAAAAGTTTAAAAATAATAAAAAAATTAAAAAAAAAAGAAAACCCCACCCCACCCCCCCTCGGCCACCGGAAACGACAGTAAATGCTGCTGTTTCCTGTAGCCAAAGTATTGCCAGAAATGGCAGCATTGGCTACCGCTTCCGGCAGCCAAATGGGAGAGGGAGTATCCCCCTTCCCATTTCATAGAAAATTGGTTGCCGTTTCCAGCGGACAAATGGGGGGGAGTCTCCCTCCATTTCAGGGGGGAGACTCCCCACCCCATTTGTGCTGCCAGAAATGGCAGTACTGCTGCCATTTCCGGTAGCACTTTGGCTGCCGTTTCCGGTGGCCAAAAGAGGAGGGAGACTCTCCCCTATTTGTGCGCCTAGCAGCATTGGCTGTTGTTTCCGGTGGCAAAATGGGGGGAGTCTCCCCCCATTTCACACAAAATGGGGGGAGACTCCCCGCATTTGTGCTGCCATTTCTAGCAGCACTTTGGCTGTATAAAACGGCAGCATTGGCTGCCACTTTCGGTGGCCAAATTGGGGGGAGGGTGGGGTGGGTTGGTGTTCTATTTTTTTTAAAAAAAAATTTTAATTATTTTTAAATCATTTTTTAAAAAAATTAAAAATTTTAAGGAGTACAATCGTCTTTTTTTTTAAAATTTTTTTAGAATAGAGTAAAAAAAGACGATTTGTGTGAATTTATCAAATGTTGGAGGCAGTGTGGTGTCTTAACAAAGGTTGGGGATGAAATCGAGTCTTAACTCTAAGGTTGGAGACGATTTGTGAAATTAACCCAAATAGAAATAGAAATGTTGGGAATTTTAGCTCTAAGAGCGGACTTAGTTTTATTTCCAAGTTGTACAAAGCCTAGGCGTTAAGCTACACATTGCTATGGTTTTTTTGGAAATAGCCCTAATACCTTATTCATGTATTGGGATGTCTTTTACAATGTATGTATTTTACTTGCTGCCCATGATGCATTAATTGTCACTTTACATTGATCCAAATTGATCATTTACCCTATTAAATGGAAGAAAATTGCTATGGTTGTTGAGTTTCAGGTAAAATTATGGGGCATTTAATTTCTGAAAAAAATTTATAAATAGAAGTTGAGGAAAATAAGAAATGAATTACCTTTATAGGTTTCCGTTATAACAATTTTGCTAGGTTTCCTTGGGAACTTATGTCTTTCTTTTACCTTATTTTGCATTTAACTTCAATGCTTCAGCAATAATCAAAGTAAAAGGTATTTTTTTCGTTCGATTAGCAATTTTACAGAAATATGCATAAACTATGCTCTTTGTTCAATTACATAATTTTGTTACTTGTATCCTGTATGCCTATAGCTTATTCAATTTGTGAAACGATAATGTGTTCTTACGAGCTCAACTGTATTTTATTGATTATTAGTAAAATGCCCCACAGCTTTTACTAAAATTGTGGATATCTACAAATTTAGGGTGGCATTTTAGTAAAGGTCCTTCGATTCAAATTTGAATTTCAACTTTTAACCGCTTCCACATGTGTTTTTGCCGTGGTAACGGATGCAAGGAGGCTCTCAAAAGAAGAATTTCTTGTTTTTGGATATCACTGACTTGGCTGTATGTCAATATGATATATGATGGATGATATATCAAACTACCATTTTGTGAATGTAATGAATATTTTGTTGGATGCTCTGATCATCTGTGATCTCAAGGCACTCTATATGTTATTATTATAATGATAAAAGCACTGAAGTTAGTTTTTGACCGCTCAATGATATTTGTATTTCCTTTAGAGATTGGTTGTTAACATTGTTTCATGGGCAAGTCTTACAAGAGACCTGTATCAATCTACTTGCGATAATCCATTGTCCATTAGAATCACAAAGTTACAAATCTGTGGGATTCAAATTTTCTTTTACTACTATGATTTTCACCTACACTCGATGCTCATATTTTCACCTCATACATCTTCATGTATCATCTTGATTGATAAGATTGTCATTGCATTTATTAGGGGAAAAACCAGAGGTCCTGCAAAAGAGGCATGAAGTTAACATTAGAAAATGAAATTGTAGCATATTAATTCATCAACTAAGTACGACGCT